>CM021101.1:535028740-535136463 GCA_007115665.2 Sequoiadendron giganteum
TCAGTTTTGTCTATCTAGATCACTTTCTTATTGGTTGGGATAGGATTTAATCCTAACTTCTTACATATTGAAAAGGGCATAACATTACCCAATGCTCTAGAGTCCAACAAACAGTTATGCAAATTCTTTCCAAAAATCCTTAAACTTAAAAGAAAAGGTGGGGTACTAGTCTTACCTTTATAGATGGCTGCATTTGTCTCCTTTATTGAAGTCACTTTACCTTTTCCCTTTAAGTGGTCTGCCTCCTCCAAGGCCTTCAATACCACTTCACATTGAGTTGGGCACCACTTCATGATGTCAAAGAATGATAATGATGCCTTTTGTCTTTGCAGTTCTGCAATAAAATCAAATTTTGAATCATTCCTCACTTGATATTTAGGAAAAGGAGGTGGATTACCTCTATTCTGAGGGTCAGAAGGTCCCTTTGGTGGTGGTGGGTTATTATCTGCATTTTGGTTAGGTGGGACCATGTTGTTTGGGGGTGCATATGTAGTAAATGGGCCCTTATTCTGATTTCTCAGGAAGTGACCACCTTTGGACTTGAAGGCTTGGGCATCATACACATCCTCCTCTGGCTCATTATCTCCCTGCATGGGAAATTGGTATTTCTCTTCAATAGTATCAAAAGTCATAGCAGTACTTACTGGTCCATTATCCTGATTGGAATTTCCTATTGGAGGATGGGAATCGGCTTGTGCAATCTTTACCATTTTCTCCATTTCTGGGCAATTAACCTTAGAATGTGTTGCAGTATCGTGTAGCCTGCACCAGTTAGTCATGAAATTAAGGTCAGCCACATTAGCAGTATGTGATCTATCCTCACCTGACTGATAATTATGGCTAACTCCCCCATTGTTAGGTCCAGTATTTCACTGTCTATTGTTGTTGTTGGACCTTTGGTTATTTCCTTTGTTTTGATTTTGGTAATTTTGATTAGAGGAGTTCTGATTCTGGAAGTTTCGGTTGGTGTTCTGATTCACATTCTGATTGGAGTAATTCCCTTGGTTGTTGTAACCTCCCTAGTTTTGATAATTCTAGTTTTGGTTGTGGGGAGGGTTATGCCTAAGCTGTGCCATATCATTAGACATTTGAGATAGAGTCTTCTTGAGAGTCTCTACCTTATTGGTCAGTTGAACAGTTTGTTCATTTTGCACATTCTGCACTATGGATGGGGAATGAACATGCGTTGATCCTCCCACTTGTTGTTGTTGATTTTGAGGTTGTTGGGAAAAATATTGCATGCCATTGCCAAAAAAAGGACATGGTAGGTGGGGCTTGCAACTCAGACACAGGTTCGTATTGGGAGTAAGACATCCCTGGGATAATGTTGTACAATGGTGGGTTAGGCATCTGATAACCCATGAGAGGAAGAGCTGCTCCTAAACCTCCCGATTGCAGACTTATCCGTTGTTGCAATTTGATGGCTAAATGATACACATTATACAAAGAGTCAATTTCGTTGGGCAGATAAGTTCTCTGCAAGAATAGATCAATCAAGGGATCAACAACTCTTAAATACACTTGAATGGCAATATTATCAGCTACTAAGTAAGGATCTTGCAACTTGTGAAACATCCTTTGGAATCTAGTGTTGAATAGAGGCAATGGCTCATGATGTTCTTTTCTTATGGTGGCAAACTAGTGATACGGGATGGCAGGGTCTACGTAGACCCAAAATTGATTAATAAATGCGTTTTCTAAATCTATCCAGCCTAGAATAAATCCTCGGGGCAGATTTAAGTACCAATTATATGCCATGTCCCCTAAACAATAAGGAAACAATCTACATACCACGTCTTCATGAGCCACTTGAGCACAAGTACAATCATCTTTGAATGCTTGTATATCCTCCTTTGCACTTCTTGATTCCTCATGCATGTACTTGGGATAAAAAAAAGATTGGATTCTTCGGTAGATCATGGATTCCCCCCGGAATAGTCCCTAGCGGAGAGGGGTTATTCACAAAGTAAGCCATGGGTAGGATTGGTTGAGTAGGTGGTGGTGATAAAGGTCGAACTGGCAGCGACAATGGCTGAGCCAGTGGTGGTGATGTAGGTTGGATTGGTGGTGGTGTACGTGGATTTGGTTGAAATCTAGGTGGAGTAAGCGGTGGTGGCAACTGTTGAATCAAAATTCTACGAGCATGGGGTCTAGGTCTAACCGGGGTTTGGAGTTCTAATGGTTCAAAGTCAGTAGAGGATATGAGAATCCTCCTATATTTCTTCGATGAGAATGACACAACGCGACCCAACTTGTTCCTTCAGACCCTCCTTCTAGCGCCAGATCTGTGGATGGTGAAAATGACACAAACAACGTTAAACAAAATATCTCTACTCTATTTCTCCTGAAAAAGAAAGACAACATATAGTAGCCTAACTCCCAAGGTTTTGGTAGTTGGTTCTCAACTGTCTGGTGTCACTCAATTGGTCCATGCAACTGTAATATTCAAAGAGCCTTTGTTGGTAATAAGGAATGCAAGCAATGATGGATTCATCAATCTGTACTTAACGAAAAAAGGGGTTTTAAATAAAAAGAAAAAGATAGATCAGGGCATACATCAGTGAAACATGAATAAAAATTATCTAATATCCAGACATATATTTTCAACAACGAATGTTCCTCCAATAGATCAAGAAAAACCATAACATTATGCAATTTATAGAATAATCCATACTATTGCATGCATCTACGGTGCTTAGTTTAACCATCACAATCACACATCATAAATACTTTAAAGATTCAAAAAGAACAAACTCTCATTCGTTGCTAAAATCATAGATCAACAGACATTCAACAATTCAATCCATAGATAATTTAATGAAATAATCTTAAAATTTGGTTCCTTCTATTAATTCTCATCAAATAAGAAACACTTATGCTTCAACAAACTCACTGGCATACAAACAGATTATGATTCATTAACCTTATCCAGTAAACTCAATTCCAACACCATACTGCGTAAAAACTTGTATTTGTATTCAACTGTAACTAATAATAACAAAATGTCTTTACAAATCTATAAAATTCCTATCTCCTACTATCAGGTGGCTAATCTTATTCTCGTCAACCGACCCTTACAATATCATGCCCAAAGGTATATATAGACATATGAAGCATAAAAATCCTCTCAATCAAAATCGAGATCCACAATTTTAGGAACTGAAACTTTCTTGGAAATTCGGACCGGTTGATCTCTAGTTCCAACGTTAATTACAAGAGAGAATAAAAGAGAAGAAAAAAGAAGTCATGCACCCAAAAGATTGCCACTCATCCTTGCGTAGTTTGCTCTAGAATGTATTCATCATAACTGGAGAAGATCTGTTGAAGAATATCCACATCCGGCCCATCAATCCAGCTGTCCTCAAATTGAATTCTCTTTAGTTCTACGAAAGCAAACTCCTTCATGTCTTTCAACTTAGTCACCTCCTTTCTCATAGCCTTCACTCCTTCTCTAACATCCATCAATCTATCCAATAATAGATCCTCTCCATCATCCTCTTTTTGCATAATTTCTTAGAATCTATTATCCCATTTCTCCTTTAACTCATTTAAAGGTAGGCCCTCTTTAGCAGGTATATCAACATTAACTAGAACAGCTACAACAGCTTCTAGTTCATCCAATTGTTCATTTAAATCCTTACTAGCATCCTGAACCTCATTCCTATGCTTATATATGAAATTAGATCTCAACCGGATTATGCTAGAGGCCTTTTCCAAGAAGTTTGTGTTGTCCTCTTCAAGGATTGATTGCTCAAGTAGAGTAGACTTTGGCAATTTATCGATATCCTTTATCTTTTGAACATATCCTCTATACTCTTCCTCTTGCTGTTCCAATTTTTTAGCATGGTGCTTCATCTCTTCTATTAGCTCTAATGCCATCTTGTGAATCTCAAAATTGTCTACTAGTACCTCACCTACCTCCTGATTAAGCTTATCCGTCCACCTATCCATCATTCCAGCCTTAGTCTTTACTTGCACTAGATCATCCACCTCTCTTTTGCAAAGCAACACTGGTGTCTCTAAGAGCACAAGTTGTGATCTAGGAGCAAAAATATCCTTCAAAGACGTGTGTACCTGATCCAATTGAGCTTTGAGCTCATCTTTTCTTCGCTTATCCTTTATCAACCTTGACTTAGTGGATGATGCTACAACATCAATCAGGTTCATCTACTGATTTTTTGTAGGCCTTCCCAAATTGACAGTGCCTAATTAATAATAAGTAACCTGCATATCTCCCACATCCTTATCCACTATTGGTATTGCACGTTTTGCAATAATTTCACCTACCTCAGTTAGCCTTGTGGAATGAAGAATCCTAGCCTTCTTCTTGGGTCTTTCCTTCTCAATTTGTTTCATCATATCATCCCAATTAAGAGGCTGTGAGGGAGCTATTAGTTTATTTTGAAGATCCAACTTCAACCAAGTAGGAGCACTCAGAGTAGTGGCCATTACAGTAAAATAGGAGGCAACAGTTTTAGAGGATAATGGTTGTAATATATTAACCCTAGGTTGAGAATCAACCTCTTGTACATTTTGTTGTTCTCCCTCTACATTTTCTTGTGCAAGATTTTCAGCTTCTTCCTTGCCCTTCTACTCTTGCACCCTCTTATTCTCTTGTTCCTTTTCCAATCTTTCTTCTTCCAACCTCTTCTCCTCAAGTAGCTTGTTTCTTTCTTCTTCCAAAACCTTGAGTCTATCTGAGGCCTCATTTTCCTTTTGTTGCTGCTTGGCCAGCTCCTCAGCATCTCTCCTCTTTTGTAGGCGTTCTGTTTCCTCCCTTTTCTTGTAGGCCTCTACAATTAGTTTCAATTTGGCATCAAGGGCTTCTCTTTCTCTCCTCTGTTTAGCCTTTTCCTCTTCTAGCTCATGGATCTTCTGCACCATCTCCAACTTGTCATTTTCTTCCTTTGTCTTGAGCTCATGCTCCGTTTGCTTATGCTACTTTATTACTTAATCGGCCCTTTGCTTAGCCTCCAATTGTTGTTGTTGAAGTAATGCATCAGCTTGTGCCTTAGCATCTATTTCCTTGTGTTTTTCTATAGAATCTGCATGTGCCTTAGCATTTGAAGCCCTCTTTACTTATTCAAACAATGCCCATTGGTCTTCCTCTGTTAACACATGCTTAGTTTTCTCTGGAGGTATCTCCTCTTGTGCATCCTTTTATGATAAAGTCTCATCAGAATTTGTTTCAATTTCATGGACCTCCATTTCTACTTCCTTTCCCTTCAAGGTTTCAGCTATATCATGGAGAGTCCCCTTAGGCATTTCTCCACCTTATTGCTCTGTAGGAAGGACTTGAGCAGATGATTCACCCACCACTAGTGTTGAAGCCACAAGTCCTGTTGGGGCATCCTCCTCATGTATTCCAGACAAATCTTGGGCTGGGGCTTCAAACTCAAATTATTCAACATCAGGAGGGAATAATTCCAATGGTTCCTTGGGAGGCATTTTCCTTTTGATTCTCTTATACCCTTTTCCCTTTTTAGGAGCTTGACCTCTAGGAGCCTTGGCTCTGAGCACAACCCATTGGACACTCCTATCCAAGGTTGGTCTTCCTATTTGCTTGATGTCAATTGTCTCCTCAGCATCCCAATCTATCGGGTCCAAAATCTTAGTACCTATGTTTAGTGCCTCATATGAAGGATCTAACACTACCCTGTCATCTATTAGAGTATCAGGAATTTCAACCTTCACCCCAAATTCCACCAAAAGTGGGACAAACAACCTCTCATAATTTCTCTTTCTGACGTCATATTCATCTAAGATCACTCCATAAGTCCTCCAGCAGGTTGAAATGTCTATCAAAAACTGAAGCAAGTAAAGCATTCATCTTTTTATTTGGATCAAAATGCTTCCAGGCAAGATATAAGCCCAACTTCAAATGTATCAACTCACTACAAACCACCTTAGCTCTCACAAGGTGTGGGCAACTGTACTCACCCAATTACATGGGGAACTTGTGACAACCTGGTTTATGTTTCATTCCAAACCTAGCATTGACCCCCAAAGTTTGGTAAACAAACTTCATCAAGTCTACCCTGTTGCTGTAGCACTTGGGGAGCAAGTGAGGATGACCCTCAAACCCAACCAGCCTGAAATAAGTAAATTTAGGGTACTAGATGTATTAACACCCCCATTCTATAATGAATGCCATGGCCTCTTAGCTTAATCTATACCCGACATCTCCATTAAGATGGTTAATAACCACATACAAAAATGCATCATTAACCCTTCTAAAGTGTAACTCAAAAATCTACAGGGACAACTGGTCATAATGGTTCCAAACTTGTTTTTCCCATTAGCTTCTCCCAATACTCCTACTTTGTTTAGTCCTAGAAAGATGCCTCCTCTTGATGTTGCATAGATAACATAAGAGGTCATAAAGAAGCTCTTAGTTTCTCTCACTCTAGGTAGCTGATCACGTATGCTATCTGAGACAATCATAGGCCAATCAAATTGTTGTTTGCCGTCCAAGATTGTCTGAATGAATGGAAACATCCATTCCTTAAAATGAAAGGCATCCCTCTTTCCAAAAACTCTAGACAACATCATTATAATATCTGATACCTCCTTGTAGAATTCTACCCTTTTTGGCTGATCTAAGAGCTTTGTTAGGGACTTCTTCTCCGTTCTTAACCATTTTTTGTTTAAGTGAGCCCTATTGGTCTCCTTGTGACTGCTATATATCTCCAAGGCCTTTGCCTCATTCAGTTGTGCAAGATTCTTTGGGTCAGTGACACTGAACATAAGTTTAAACATTTGAGGAGTCAAGTCTATGATCACATTATCTTGTGAATCTACAAATTGTTTGGTGGCCGGATTGTAAGCTCTAGCTACTGTCATTATCAGTTCCAGGCATTGAATTGATAGAGGAAATATGACAATATGAGCCAGGCCAGACTCAACTATTCTCTAAGTTCTCCCTATCACCTCTTCAACAAATGTCTCTGAAAACAATTCCTCATAATTGAATGGACCTAGATTTGCGTCATTTACATCGGCCCAATCAGATTCCACCTTGCTAATTGTGGCAACATGACCCCTATGGTTATACCTCAAGGTATAAGGAAGTTGTTCCGGTTTAACCTTCTTAGGCTTAGTTGATGCCTTCAAAGTTTCTGCAGGTTGACTCCTCTAAGTAGCTTCTCCTGATACGCTTGACATCCTTTAACTTCCTGCAACAAAACCCCAAATTAGATCTATAATAAATATAACCAAACATGACTTAGAGATCCTATCCTTCTACATAGACTAGAGGCGGAACCAGGTAAAAAACATCTTAAACAATCTCTTTTAAAAACAATGTCAGGATCAGAACCAAAACTGGCATTGAGCTTGTAATAATAATAAAGCAGGATCGGAGTCAAAATTGGAATAGTAACTGGAATCAGAACGAGAACCGATTTGGTTCCAGAAGAATTTTTCGATTTTATGTTCGGTTCCGATTTCGCTTTCGACTGAGTTATCAACATTTTAAAAGCCTGCTTCTTACTATAAGTGGAGTCGGAGACGAGATGGAAATATAATTGATACTTATTACAAAACATGGTTCAAGATCAAAATCGATTCCGGTTCTAGTTTCGCTAAAAAATAATCATGATGTCATAAGTGATTTTAATAGGATGATAAATAACATCATGATCTAAGGACTAGGTCATATCAAAATGAAAAAAGCTTTAAACATGAACATACCCACATGACCGAGAGGAAACCATAATAGTTAGGGCATCATATTTAAAACAAAAACGTGCCAAAACCCTAATTCACAAACCCTCGATTTCAAACAATTTAGGGCATGAATTTAACCCCACTCTAATTAATCAGATCAATGCGTAACAAGATTCCTAAGTAAAACCGTAATTTATCAAACCCTACCAATGTAAAAACAGTAACTAATCACACCATTAAAAACCTAGGGCATCACGATACAGTCACGATGAAAAGGTGAAAATGACTGTGATAAAAAAAATAAACACCAAAAAAGCCAAAATGAAACAAGAAAACAAAACAAAAGAGAAGAGAAACAAACAACAAAGCCCACAAGAAAACCAAGAGTCACGAATTCGCGAGCAACCAACGATCGAACAAAAACGACTAGCTAAACAAAACGAAAGAGAAGAACAAAAACCCTACCTCAAACGCAAACAAATAGGTTAGCCCTCTGAAGTGATTCCGCGTGTGATTATCTCCCTTTCGATCCAATCACACGCCCAAACGCTCCACTGCAACTCTAATTTTCTCTTGATCTTTTAAACAATGACGATAACTCTCAGTTAATCCTTAATTAAGGCTAAAACTGCATCTTCACGCGTGCATGGAACCTGTAATCAATTCCATAAATGCGGCAGATCAGAGTTGGAACTATAGAGGGAACTGGCACATTATTGTCGTACGACTTCAGTAAAGTCAAACAACCCAAAATGACGGGAGCGGAAACATAGTGGGAATTGATTTAGAAATTCGTTTGAGTTTCGCATTTGGTTCTCGTTCCGGCTTTAGTTCCGCCAACAAAGAAGAAAGCAAAAAAAAAAGGCAAATAAAAACACGAAGACCAAAATGAGAAAACCCAACATAAAACCTAAGTCTAAACAAACAGACCAAAAGGCGGAGGTAGAGGCAGAATGAACCTTTATTTCAAAACTATGAATAACTTCAGACTAAACTTCCACTCTGGCTTGGGCTCCGATAAAGACAAAACCAAAAGATCACAAAAAGACCGTCGGGATCAGGATCAGAATGAAATCTTTGAAAGAAGTTTCAAAACTCGATTTAGTTCCGGTTCCGGTTCTGGTTCCGACAGAACAGTCAAAAGAAAAACAATGTGGTGGAAAAGAATAACTCCAAACTTTTTTTGGAAAACAAACAAGGACAAAAACAAAAAGGGGGACCCCTTTTGACCAAAGCAAAAGATGGGGTGGTTAGGCAAGGCATAACACATCACAACGAGGTAGAGCCTCACATAATCTTAGACAAAGGAAAACACTTACACAAAAAGCCATAGGTCAAGCCAAACATTCAATAAGAAGGATTGGCACTGCTAGTACTAATGAAAGAGGAACCACAAGTTCCATTTTTTTGCTTTACCAACCTAACCCTTTATTTTAAGAACTTAATGGCCTTAGTTGCCTTAACCAATTTGAAATTATCCTATTGAGACGAGCTCTTATCCCATTCACAAAGTGCCAACACAATAGAGTTGATGTTTTTACAAGATTCTAATCCTTTCAGAAAGCCCTTAACATTGGCCACTTCCTTCACTAATTCCATTAACCTTGCCTCAATACACCATACTATACCCATCAAACCCAACTCATGAAATTCAAAATTATTAGAAGGAAGAGACTTCATTGTTACCAAGGTTGCATTATCCACTATTACTTCTATGCCATGTTTGAGCTTCTGCAAAATACAATAATGACCTAGAGCCTTTGTCAAAACTTTATCACTAGTGTTGATAGAGTTTTTTGACACAAACATGGATGAGATGTTTATGTTGACCTTGTGGTGAGTGACACTTTCTACAAAATCCTTCCTAAGCACTTCTTGAATAGCTCTAAGATATCTTCCCCTAAAAGTAAAACATTTATGCAACTTGGTTTCCTTGATTTGTCTCTAGAAAGGAGAACACCTTTCAATTGGATATAGGGTTCCATGTTGAGGCTACTAAAAGAGCTAAATAAAAATGACAAAAATGTAAACTTGTGCTAAGGGAATGGTAGATGGATGATATATGAAATGATTTTGCAAAACCTTCTTTAATCATCCATATGTGCAAGGAGTAACCAGCATTGATTAAAGGGAGGTCAAGGAATGTGTTGAGTGAAGTGTAATAATTGTCTCGACACCAAATTAATCATTTTAACTATCCCATATATTCATAAGGTGAAATGAACTAATGGTGTCATCATTGATGATTCAATCCTCATTACAATTGATGTCATGGTTGGACAAGAAGTCCACCACCTTATTGCCCTCTCAATAGTAATGAGTAACAAATAAGGAACATGGACTATCTAAAATGCCCATGCTTCTTTTGGGATCCTGTTTATTCTCCAATTGATTGAGTACCTTTTATTTTTGCAAAGAATAATTACCATCAAGTCACCTTTGGTCTTTATCTTGGTGATATTACATGATTTAACCAGTAAGAGGTCAAGAAGAAGAGCTTTGACTTCTACTTCATTATTTGTGTCCAGGGGAAAGTTTATTGGATGCAACTTTTATCATGTTGCCTTGAGAGTCCCTAATGATACAACTAACCCTAGATGGGCTTACATTAACCCTAGATGGGCTTACATTGCCCCTAAGCATTATCAAATTTCACTTCGAATTCCCCCTTCGATGATGATGTCCATTTAATAGAGACTCTATTGATGGAAGCTTGGTTTAACCAAAGAATCCCACAAACATGAATGTATACTTTTTTATTAATTTTAATATATATTCCATTATTTTTCTATACTCAAATCTCATATCTAAACTCATTTGGTTAATTATTTAATTATTACATTTTAATCTAAACATTTTTTGCAAAATAGATTTATTCCTCCACAAATAATAAGAACATAACTCTACAAAAATACCTTTTTACATTTCAATAAAATAAACTTATTGAAGAAATTCTTTTCCAATAAAAATATTTTATAATTTTAAATGAATATACAAAATTACACAATTAAATTCCAAAAATATAATAAAATCTGATACACTAGAAAAACACCATCTAAATATAAACACTATTTTTAAACCTCTAAATGGGCCCATCAGCTTGAGGTTGAAGTGAAATATGTGCCCCTCACATGAATTCATTTAGTTTTTAATTTGAAAAATATATCAACGGAAACGAACAAACCCAAAAAATATTTGGCGCCAAGCCCCCAAGGCCCCTATCTCACAATCCGAAACGCGAAAATCCTTCAACTTGATTGGCCCTTGAAATCGTTTCACGTCTTCGAAAATTTCAAAAGTTTAAGTTCGATTATTAGAATTACCCGCGGGTTGCACGGTTTTAAATTTTTTTCCCATATAAACCCTAAACATAAGGTGTAAATTGCCTCAAATTTCCCTCCAGAACTCGCGCTTCTAAAACTCCCTCTGCATATTGGCATCTCACTGTGTAAAGTTGTTTTGTTCTTTAGTTTTGAGCAGCAATGGAGGCGCTTCAAAGGATAACTCGGCGCATGGCTCACAAGCTGCTCAAAGAAAAATCACTGCCAAATCGGTTGCAGAGGCTTACCAGCGGCGGCTTCAAACGGAAGGCCGAATTTCTCACCCTCTCCAAAAATAAACGAAGAAAGCTCGCCAAGGGCACTTCCCCGTCAACTGACACCAAGTCTGTAGAGGAGGCGGCTCGGCTGAAAAAGGGTAAGATCGGTTTATCAGAATATTCTGTTGGTAATGAAGAGGTTCAGATTTTCGTGGAACTGCCTGCGGATATAGCTTTTTCGTTTAATACGCTGAAAATGAATGCAGAGGACATGCAAGTTGGAAGCCCCATACTGCTAGCAGGTGAGAGAGATTGCTCCACCTTAATGGATACCCCTCAGTCTATGACAGTAAGTGGAATGGACGATGATTTGGATTGTGGGGTAAGTGGGATGGATGGATGTGTTTCATCTCAAATGCTACCTTTTGTTTTGAGTTTGGCGTTTGATACTGATTCAGAAGAACAAAGTATATTGGATTTGGGCCAAAATTTGGCCAAAGGACGTGAAGAAATGCAGAAGGATGATGCTACTTCAACACTAATAAAGCCTCTGGAGGAGCTAGATTCGACAGAGTGTGATATTGTGCAAGTGGAAATGCCTGAAAGGGAAGTAGAAGTTGCTCAAGTGCTGGATGATAAGCCTCCGAGGAAAATAAAAGATGCTCAAATGTTGGATAAAGTGAATCAAGGGGAAGTAGCTGATGCTCGGTTGTTTCATGAAATGCCTGAACGGGAAATAACGGATGCCCAGGCTTGCAATGGTAGTGATTCTTTATTGGGCCATGTTAAAGAAGAGCCTGAGACTGAGGGAGGCTGCCTTGGTCTGAATGCCAACAAGGGTTCTGTGGAGGGAGAGGGGACTTGCAAGTTGGAACAGCTGAAGGGGATTTGCAGATCGGGTCCAGGTTCGAAATGGCTGTATTCTGGAAGTAGATTTGCAGCATTCTTGCGATCGGCTGTTGGGGTGATTGATCTTGATGCTGATGATCAGTTGTTGCAAAATCATGGGAAAGCTGTTGCGAAGCAGAAGTCCGGAGCAGTTGAGGGTAGATGCGTTGCTGCTTCACCCCCACCAAAACGACAGTCAGCCAGATTCCCTGGCAAAAGAAAAGTTGTAAGTTGATTTTTGAGTCCTTATCCCTTGTTATCCTTTATTTGGCAATTTTTTGGAGGAATTGATACATTTGTTTACCAGCCTACAGGATTCAATCCCTGTTAAGTGCATGCCTCCATGTAAGTACTTATATCAGCGGTATTAATTCCTCCAACATTCTCTTGGTGGTTGGGTTCAACGAACATGGAGGCACGCACTTAACAGAGCTTGGATTGAGGTCATCGTTGTTGCAGTACTCCGCCTTAGATTCAGGGGTTAGATGAATCCTCATCAATAATCCCATTACTTGATTTCCAACAATTTTCCAAGTCAACAAAAATAGAGTATATATTGCACGTAGTTAGCTTGTAGAATAAAAAAGATTAAACCGTTGTTCTTTGATAGAGTGTACCCTATCAAGCTTGCCACAATCTTGGTTAAGAAATCAATGAGGGAGTGTATCTATTCCTCTATGACATGTAAACATGTGGAGCATGCACCCAGCCAGGTTTTAGCCCTACTTATCATCACGACATTCCTCCACGTTACTACTATACGATGACCTGCTGGCATTTTTTAAGTCAGTCATTTGTTTTGCTCCCAGGTTTGCAACATTTTCTTTAGTTGATAAAACTAAATTACATGATTGCAATAAAGCATGGCATGTTCTTATTTCATCTGCACATAAACAAAATTGTCCTCAGCATTAAAGCATATGGAATTTTATTTTATTTTGGTAGTATGATTCTTATGACATATTTGGGTTTTGATGTCGCTTGCGTTTTGCTGCCTGTAGTACCACAGTGGAGTGGTCTGTTTTAATAGAGGACAAATGTTTGTGAAATTTCAGACCCAGAACTATACTCGAGCACGCATTTTATTTAAAATTTAAGAGGCATGCTTTTTTTATTTATTATTCCTGTGATGTGGGTTCTGATAATTTTGTATAAATGTCCAGACGCTTTCTCCAAGTTCACAGTTGAAACTATTGGAAGCTTCAAAAAGCAGTAGCTATAGGAGAATGTTGCCCTTTTGCGCCGAACTGGCAAAGGACCTTGCAAGTAAGGGTTGCATTTCATTTTGTGCTTGTTTTGTTGCTTTGTTTGAACACTGGAAGCCAGTTAAATATGTTGCATTTCAACATTCTGAAGGCTTTCTGTGCTGTTTCAGTGGTTTCTTCAGCCCAAACTACCTTAAAAATGTCACCAAGAGCACACTGCACAGCCCCTAAAGAATGCGATATGCATGCTGACAAAGGTTTGACCAGGGAACCGTTTATGCCTGAACATTTCAAGGGTGAAGAAAATGAGAGTGGTTTGGCATCTGCCATATGTGATCAAGGATTGAGCAGTAGCAGCATATGCAAGGCAAATGTTGACCTTGAACATAATAGAAGCCAAAGAGAGTTGGCAACCAGTAATAAAGAAATGAGTAGGGAGCTTCAGTCCATTGGGCATGTTATGGTTGAACAGAATGGAGATCGAATGGAATTGATCCCTAGTAATGATCAGATAAGCATGAAGTCTTCTTGCATTGGACATGTTAAGCTTGAAGGAAACGAATGTCAATTGGAGTCTACCCTCAGTGATGAAAAATTGATAATGGGACCTCCATGCACAGGGCAATTTAAGCTTGAACAAAATGGCATTGAGATGGAATTGCCGTCCAGTAGTGAAGATACGAGCAGAAAGTCTCCCTGTGATGAACATATTAAATTCGAACAAAATGGTTGCCAGATAGAGTTTGTCCCAGGAAATGAGGAATTTTGCAGGGAACCTCTGGCCACGAAACCTGCAACTGCAAAGCTAACAGAGAATGTAACCCACGTAGTTTCAGCCATTGATAATGCTCTGAGCAATACAGGGTTGTCCATTGGGTATGCTAATCTTGAACAAAGTGGAAGCCAATTGGAATCAGTTCCCTGTGACCAGTTTCTTCGCAGGAAGTCACTTTTTGTTGAAAATGTGAGGCCCGGACCAAATGGAAATCAATCAGAATCAGCTATTGGTGATCACAGCTTGAGCAGGGAATCTTTCTACACTGGATGTGTTAAGCCTGAACAAACTGAATGCCAATCAAAGTCTACCTCAATTCAGTTGGAGTCATCCCCTGCTTGTCATTTGCATGGCCCCCCTGATGAGCTTGGAAATTTTTTTGCAAGTCAGTCCTCCAGCAAACTCACTTTACTTTTTTCCAATGGGCAGTGTATTTCAACACTCCCAACGCAAAAAATTCCAACATTGGATGCAGAGAGTATAAGTCTAGTTGATCACAAATCACCATCTCCATCTCCATGTGGTTCTTCTGATTTTGCTTTGTTTCCAACTTGCAGTGAAGTTCCCTCTCCATTACACACACCTGCATCAGTGCCTTCCAAGGGAATCCTAAAAATTAGCCATCGTTCATGCAAGGGAATGTGCTTTTGCTCAGATTGTGCATCATTTCGTCTTCAAGCAGAAAAGGCATCAGAGTTCTCTGAAAGGCAGTTAAGAGAAACAGAAACACTGGCAGTAGCATTGATGAGCGAACTCACCAATGTGAGACATTTGATGGACAAATATTTGATTGCAAAGGGCAAAGGGACTCGGATGCTGTGTTCCATACCACATTCACAGGTAAATATTCCAATGCTGGACTAATTATCTTTGTTTTCTAGCAATTTGTTACGGTACTGGTGTTTTTTTCCTATGGTATTTAGCTTTACTTTTACCAAGTATAGGAGAAGCTTTGAACACAAACTGAGAACCTGTTGAAAATAGCCTTATATGAACTCATTCAGTAGCACTGCAGCCATATACTTGACAAAACAAAAGATAAAGATTTTTTCAACTTATTGGGATTCAATTGGTAAAAAAAATAGATAGTGTTAGGGCAAGATCAGAAAAAATTGTCGCAAAAATCAGAAGAACCTAACCCTAGATTTTTTGGACCAGAAAATTTCAATTGAAGAACAAAAAAATAATTATTTACTGGAAAAATTGCAATTAAATTACAAATTTTCAGTCAATAAATTGGTTTGACCCGTTTTATGCACAAATTCCTGATTTTTTCGGGGAAAAAATTGGTGTGGGTGGTGAGAAAATATTAATCATGTTTTATTGCGAGTTTTTAAAGATTTCTGCTTCTATGCGTATGGCAAAATGTTTCTTCAGTAGGAATATTAATTGAACAATAGAATATTGTTTCTTTAATCTAACTGCTTAATTGCAGTTGAAAGATGCTTCGAGGAGTGCTCTAAGGGCAGAAGAGACTGCAAGAAATCACCTTGTTCAGATGACCCGTGATTGCAATCTTCATTGCAAAATTCTGGTAAGCAAATTGCCCTAGTTAATGCTTCCTTCAATATAATATGCCCAAGTTTCGACTTATTCCCTTTTATTTTTCTTATGCAACTGGTGCTTCTAGAGCCAAAAGCAACATCTTTATTATAACAGCAAATTAGGCTGGCAAGAGATGCAAGTTAAATGTGTTTTTGTGCTTTCTATTTCAGCGTATGCAACAGCGGAGAGTTAAGTTTGCAGATAAGGTCGAAGTGAAGACGTTCAAATCAGAATAATTTATTTATGAATAGAGATTTTAAAGGAATCTGCATCGTTGGGGCAGATACTGTACAGACAGTGTCTTATTATGTTTGTATCTTTTCAAACTACATATATAACATGTAATGTTACGTTCAACAAAGGCTGATTTTGCCATGTTATAGCTTGATTTCAATTGCAATTTTCATTAGTTGCTAAAGTTATTATTTCTCTAACAATGGCTTGTCCTCTGGTAATTAAGAAATCTATTATCTTTAATTCTTAAAGACATTGTATGGAATTAAAATTGCTCCCATTACTTCGATAACTTCATCTCAATCTATGTTTCTTTTGTAACTATTTTTGGTTCTTGTTGTGTTCATTTTTTTGGTTTCTTCACGAGTAGAATCTTGGTAGCTATTATTGGTAGTCAATTTGAAGACCTCAAACTTATTGAGGTGGATAATTGCCTTACCCATCCCGAGGGACTCCCCTGCAGATGAGATCTTTTTGGGTTACTGCCAATTTAGTATTTCGTTTTGATATTTAAAGGATGGCTTGTGCAACATCAAAAGTTTTGTTTATTGATGACTGGTTCTTTGTTTCAGCTGGTCATTTTGGAGGTAAACACACATTGGTCAATCAAATATATGCAAATGATTTTCTGCAGGTGATTGATAAATTTGTTCAGATGAATAGACGCATGCGAGAATAAATAATGCAATATTTGTTTGTCTTCTATGTTGGTCTAAAGCTTGCTTTTTATGGGATCTGCTTGCATGAATATTAAGAATAGGAACATTATCTAGAGTTTTCTCAGTACAGTTGCATATAGTCTTAGGTTTTTTGTGTTAAATTTGGCTATCATTTGTAAGGTGCAGAATTGGTCTGTAAGTTTTGAACATTTAGCGAGCAGAGAGTAATAGACTAAATTAGGTTAATCTGACTGGAGGAAGTTGTACGTGGTGAAGTCTAAAAGAACCAATAGGTTAATAAAATAGACATTTGGCTAATAGAAAAGTCATTGGAATAAAATATGGTTTGACGATAATACAACAGAATATAGGTTAACATAAGTAATATAATGAGAGATGAGAAGGTAACAAATCTTGTCAGGAGCAGAGAATTGTAAATCTGCCATTATCTGCTTGCTGACCTCAAGGCCTTTGAGTTTGGGAGCGTCGATGAGGTTGCTTCTAATGTTGAAAGCTGAGGGACATTTCTTTGTAATTAAAAGTGCTGGTGAGATGCCCTTTCAACTTTTAAACTCTTGCACCCTTGAAGGTTTAGTCCTCTGGATTTGTAGATACTATTAAGTTTAATGATATTTTCGATTTAATGTCATTTTTCTTCAATTGAATTTAATGGTATTTTGGTGCTATTTTTTTAGTTAGTTGAAAATACGTTTAAGCTCAATATACCTTTTACATCATCATATACATTGTTTTTTATTCTAGCCAGTTGATTCTTTAGAGATCAAAACTTATTGATGTGTTGAACAATATTATTGCTTTCCATCATTTTTAGCTTGAGTAACTTTTGCTTTAGGCTCATCTTTGCACTTGATGCTTTTGATCCAAATAAAGCATTGAGATCATCCCATACTTGCTTTAAGGTTTTTGATAAGTCAATCTGGAGGAGGTGTGCATCTAAAAGTCCAAGACCAATCAAAACTATTGCTCTTTGATCTTTTGTAGTCCATTTTGTGATTCCATTAACATCAATTGACTCTCATGCAACACCACTCACCACATCCCATAGATCCTTTTCAATAAGGATCAATTGTATCTTGGATTGCCATGTGTGGAAGTCTTTACTTTCAAATTTCTCAATCAATGTGCTATTTTCCTCCATACTAAAAATACCTACCCCCTAATCGAAACGACGTCAAAGATGTCGATTTCTATTGATAATGCACCTTAAAATGATTGATACTTTTACAAATAATAATTGTAGACACCTAAAATTGATCATTACATTTAGTCAGTTTTCCTAATTTTTCTTACTCCCCATCTTTATATTAATTAAATAATATTTTTATTATTTAATTAATGTTCACCCTATCTCAATATTTGTCTAAAAGAATTTTCTTCTATTCTCCTAAGTCCTAACCTAAGGTAAATAATTAATTTCAATTATTTATCTATTCCTATAACCACCATATCCCTTCTAATAATAAATAAATTTTACTTATTTAATTTCCATTTAATCCATTTGTCAAATCCTCCAACTTTTTTAATTAGCCCTCAATCTCCACCTAATCCACCTCCCTCATCATGTGCATAGTGGGGTCCAATCCTTTCCATATCTACCCTCACCCACTTAGTCCTCTTTTCCATAATTTTTTTCCTTTTGGAAAAGACCCCATGCCTCCGAAAGTACCAAAAGGAAATTTTAATTCCTTAATTCCCCACACTGCCCCCCTTGGACAAGAATTACCTTTATGACAAATCTTCCATGGTGCCATCAAAGTACTCTTATTCCTCAATTCATCTCAATCGATCTCCACCCTTGATCTCATGATCTAATCCTAGCTATCCATCTTTTCTCCTAAAAAATCTATACAACCTCTCAACACTTAGCCATTTAAAAAAAAACTCATATTTTCATGAAAGCGTAATTATGTTGCCAAAATTCCGAGTACCTCTCCACAACCATTTTAAAAAACTCACATTTTCGTGAAAGCATAATTATGTTGCCAAAATTTCGAGTGAACACACATCAAATGTAATCAACTTGAGAAAATCTACACAACATGGAGTCTAGCATAGTTTATTTTCATTTAATTCTATGCTCGTTTGGATTTCCTAGGCCTAATCTATTTGTTTGTTCGGTTTTATTTGCTATTATTGTTCACATCAATATTTTCTTGCACATATTTCTAGCATGTCCAGTGGGACCCACGTCATAGGTCCACTAATCAAAATTCGCTTGTTTTAGTTTTCATGTCTTGTAGGTTCATATCAATGAACATGTCTCTAGATAGGCAAAATTATATGGTGGATTGACGAATATGCAACAAAACTTTGAATATGTGGATTGGTGTACACAAACAAATTGGTGAATACGTAATAAAATTACAAAAACTGTTTGTAAATCAACAATTCTGCAAATTTAGGGCTTCAATGAATTTGTCACACTTAGTTGTACACTCTATCAAATGGTGGTAGCGTTAGGTATATTTAGTTTGTTGATTTTTTGCATTTCAATCTAGTTTATTTTTATTTTATGGACTAATCAATTAAAATGTAGGAAAAGGGGGAAATGGATAGGAGACCTAAAAATGTGATGTGAAATGAGGGACCTATGCCAAAGGCAAAAGGGGGTGTCCACCTAATCACAAATCCACCTTTTCCATGTTCATTAGGAAGAGGGATAGTGCCACAAATGATTAGAATTGACTTGTAACCCTCAAGGTGAGTCAACCCTAGGTTTGGACACTATGCCGCCTTAACTTCCTTATGACAAAAATGATTGAACAACATTTTGGGAGAAGTATAAAAATGCATTCACAATTAAACCTATGAGATATAACACTTGAAACATGGAGTATTATGATAACACTGATAGAAACAACCATTAACCAATAGATCTGGGAAGGTTAGGATGGTGTTTAACTGGCTCCAAAAGTGGGTACCAGGCTCTACTGAAGGACATATTCGCCTAGGGGTGAATGGGTCTCTGTACAGGGTTTGAAAATGATTTTTGCAATCCTTGGATCTTGGATCTAAGCTTTCGATTCCCCCAAGTTTGACTGTCAGAAAGCCGAAAATAAACCCTGTAGGTGAGTTTCTGTGCCTTGACAACTTTGATAACTTTTCAAAATTGCACTTTTGATCCAATTTCAATCCTTCTTCACCTATTAACCTGCAAACACAAAGAGAGGAGAAAAATGTTTGTTTTTGGTGGATAAGGGTTTGCCTTGGTCAAACCCTAGTTTGGTAATTAAACTTTGATAATGAAATAATGATAGAAATGGAGGAATTGATGAATGGACAAAGCTTGTTACACCTCACCAAGCCCTTTAATGGCTGTCCTTAGAGGACTAAAGTCTAATACATCACTCCAAGGATTGGATTTTGCATGAAATGGCTTGATTGGATGCTTGATTTGACACTTGATTTAATGCTTGAATGCTTGCTTGAAACTTGAAACCTACATCACAATGTGAGCTCAAAAACATGCATGAACACACATGAATCTTGACATCATGATAGGATCTTGAATGCTGCAATAAATGACTGATAAATCTGCTCTCCAATGCTCTTGACAATAATCTTGGCTCTTTTAATGCTTGCATAAAGTGTGTTGATTTGAATTGATAAAAAGACCTTGTATTTATAGGTGTTTCCTTAATTACTCGACAATTAAACACCACAAGACGACCTTTGAAATTTGAATTTAGATCATTAAAATGCCACCAAAAACGTATTAAAAAATGGGATCAAAGACTTAAGGAGCACCCATTCGCCCTTGGGTGAATGGGTCATAGGCCCAAAACCTAGGACACACATTTTCTAAGATGTGTAATTAAGTGTAGGAATTGATTAAATGTGGATTTCCCTTTCGAAAAATGAAATTAATTAGGCTTGTGAATGCATAATTGGGCCAATTAAGGCTTAATTAAGTCCAATTAATTAAGGGGATGCAAACATAGTGTGAAAATGTAAAGGAGTACAATTTTTGAAACTACATCAACTAACTTGTTTTATTGTGTGATCAATCTAATCTTGTTTTTGTAGCTACTGTTAGTCAAATAATGAAGTACATCCAAACTACTAACATATCTCTTTCAGCTCCACAACCAAAGATGTTTTTTTATCACTAAATTAGGAACACAAAATATATTAGAGGGTCAATAAATTTACTTGCCATGTTTGGGGTCACTTGAAGATGTATGCTCTCCCCTTGCATCGTATGGTGATCTTGGAGATGAGAAATCTTTGGTTGAACTAAGTCTTGTTGTGTTAATCCAAGATCATTTGATCACATGTATGCTCTCTCCTTGCGCTTCTTACGACCTTGGAGATCAAAAGCACCAAATGTCTCTTTCCCATTAGGAGGCTTGCTCGGGGATTTCATCACCCTAAGAGATGACCTCAACCACATCATCTTTCAATGGGGTATAAAAAGATGGGGGAGTAAAAGCTCTACCTCACGGAGTGACCATCATCATATTTGGTTGAGCCCTAAGAACCTCAACCTATCGAGACTTGTGAGGTGAAGAGTCTCGGGGAGACCCTCCTAGCTCAAGAATTGGTAGATGAGACCTTTGTTCACAAAACCTCCCCTAGTTGCATGTATTTAGTAACCTAAGGACTTCAACCATCAGTTAGTGTGGTGTAAGGGATACATATCATGTACCTCAAAGTTACTCACAATGTACCTTTTTCTATTGTGATAGGACTCACTAGGGTGAAGCTTGTATACCTCCTTGGTAAGGGAATTTATGTGTATGTGGTTGTCCCTACCTATCCGACATCTAGTAGACGATATTAGTGCTTGCACTATGGGCCTACACTAATTGTCACACCCACCTAAATAATCATAAGGCATGTGAGTGTGTTTGGTGTGTCTTCATGTGATCTACTAGTGCGTGTCTTTAGTTATTCCACTCCGTGTCTTTCCCACTATTTGTTGTTTATTTATCTGTACTTTTTCCATTCGAGTCTATCTAGTCGACAAATCCACCTTGTCCTTTGGAAATTTTGTCCCTAGTTTGGTGAATTCGTTTTGCAATTTGAAAAATCCATCTTGTTCAAACCCTTTATTGTAAAATAGTTCTAAAGTGTTAGTCCATCCTTTGATAAATACACTATATCCTTTAATGAATCTATCCCCACATCGACTGTTTTTCTTTGTAGATCAACAAATCAATTTCCATTGGTCAACCAGTCCATCCTTGTGATTTTTTTTCCAAAACCTGACTTAGTGAATTCACTTTGTATTTCGATGGATCTATTTTCCTTAGTATTTTCAAGCTAAAATCACATCAGATTTTCCCAACTTTAGATTAGCGAATTTGTTTCCAAATCGATGAATTTCCTTTGTGGTTTAGTAGATTTGCTCCCATACAAAAAACAAAGAGAAAATATCTAAGTGCACACGAAAGCTACAGTTCTCTTGAGTCCAAAATTGTAAATGAATATTTTTTCGCATCATATCCAATCCAAATGAATCATTTTCATCACCTCGAACATCATAAACCTAGTCAAAACACCATCCTCTTAAAACAAGGACATATTTATAAACCTCAAATCAACACTTAGACCATCTAGCATCACATATCCAACCTCAACAACTTAATTGAGATCCTAAATCACAATCAAACCTCCTATCGTAATGATTTCTTCAAAACTTTGCCTATCTCAAGTTAGTAATCCATTATTCAAACTATTTCACATTGAGCCAAAGGTATAGTCTACATTGACATCTCCTTTGCTTGAGAACTTAGCCTATCTCAACTAGGGAAATCCATCCAATCAAATTTTAATATAGGATCTTGACCATATTTAGAGAGGATACCATCAACCACACATCCGATAATCACTCCACCCATTTAAAAACATCCTTGAACTTAAGAGATACTTCATCAAGCACGACATCCAACCAATTACATCCATATAGTTCAAATTCATGCCTATCACATATTTGGAGGCCCAAAATTAAATGGAGCAACACTCATCTTGGTCTACAAGGATGCTTGAATATTACAATCCTTCTTATTCAAATCAAGGAGGAGAGACATTAAACCCATCAAATCAACCAAAAGAACTAACTAAATTGGAAATGGTAGCACAACCAAAATTTTCTCCTAGATTTCAAGACTTTATAAGCAACCCTGAGATTAGAGATTTGATCAAACAAGCAATTGACTATAGGAAGAACTCCATATTGGAAGAGCTTCTCAATTGAGGTGCAAAACTCCCTTCTAACTTTGATGTGTTTAATTTGAGAGGAATTGTTAGAAAAAGTCCCCTAAACCTATATTTGATAATCTATAGGGTAACGTGCCTTCACAAGCACAAGATCTAATCCTTGGAAATAGTATATTGGTCCAACTCTTGTATGCTCATAGCTATATCCCTAATTTATCTACCACACCCGTTGTAGTCTTTGGCTATAATCCCATCCCCAATTTGCAAATCCCACTCAATCTACCTTCTACTCCCATGCAATAATCCATACCTTGAATTATGGTCCATATCATTGGATATCTACCTCCCATCTCTATGACCATTCCATTTTCCATTTTTTCTTCTATCCTACCCTCCAATCTATCTCAAGTTACTTCATCCCAACACGTCTTTTCATATTCCTATGTTCCTCATTCATCCTCCGCATATTCATCTCTGCCTCAATCCACATATATCTCTCAATCCTCTTCATCTTACATTCCACAACCATCTTCCTCCTATATTCCCTAATAATTTTCATCTCATATACCTCAAGCACCCACTCCCTACATTTCACAATCCTCTTACATACCGCAAACCTCCACATCTTATATCCAACAAACATTCTCACGCATCCTCCATTCCTCATGTATACCACAACACCCAATCACAATCCTCTTCTTACCTCAGTTTGTTCTCCTTCAACCCACTATACAATCCATCTTATCATAATCCTCACCCTCATAGTCAAGTGGTTACCCCACCCACATTAGTTCTTAATCAAGAGTGGGAAGACACAAAATTGTCCCTTAAGAATTTTCAAGTGAGCACCACAAAGAAACAATATAAGCTTGAAGAATTGTGCCTTTACTTATTTGATCATTCCATCTTAATGGGAACTTTCTCTCAACACTTTGAGATCCCTAAATTTGAAAAATATAAAGGGAAGGATGACCCTCATGATAATGTAGAGGAACTTTTCCTAGCATTCCAAGAAGTGGAATACAGTGATAACTACCTCTGTATTTTTCCTTGAAGCTTGGGTGGAAAAGCCTTGGAATGGTTAATGCACCTTCCTCACAGTTCTATGTCAACCTTTTCTGTCTTATTTGAAAAAAATGTTTCTCACTTCTCCTACAATGTGAAACATGAGGTAAATATGTTGGACCTTTGCAATGTTAAGCAACCTAATGGAAAAATTCTCACATCATATTTGTAAATATGGAGAGAACTTGCTAGTTGTCTTCCTTGGCCTATGCAAAAAACCAACTCATCAACATATTTATTCATAATTTGAATTAAGAAATGTCATTCTATTTATAAATCCATTGTGCTTAAACCTTTGACAGGATCATTGAAAAGGGTGTAACCATTGAGAAGGTCCTTATTACAAAGGGCTTAGTCAAAATTTACAAAGAGAAAAATGACAAAAAAATTAATGACAAACCAAGATTTTGGGCTAAAAATAAAAATGTTGTTAGTTGTCTAACTCCATTTATGTTCAAAAAATTGATGCAGAAGGGGCATGCATTTGACTCAACAAACCAACATATCCTTTATCAAGCAACTTAATGGTTATATCCTCATCATTTTCAACTATGTAGATGATTGGGGTGAAGGAAGTTGTCATTCAGGAGTCTTATTGAGGCCTCTTACATATTTTATTTTCATGTTTGTTTCTCTCTTTTGGAGAAAAGTTTTTGCCAAAAGGTTTTCTCCTTTTCTCCATTTGAGAGAGATATTTTTTATACATGGATACCTCATTGAGCCTAGTTGCTAGGGCCCATATTTAATTTTTAATGCATTATTTTGTATCTCCTTAATTTGTACTTAAGGGGGGGGAGATTTTGGTGTGAATAAGGTAATTTACCTAGCTAGTTACACTTGAGGACCTATTCACACCTTGTTTCTTAAGATTAATTAGGACATTTTATTTTTTTGTGTCATTTCATAAGATTTAGACACATGGAATGATCTTAGTTTGCCTTAGCATTTTATTCTTACCTATATAGCAAGGTCAACTCATTGTATTTTAACATAGTATATTTTTGTTCTTTGTCAATATAACAATTCTTCATTGTATTTTTCTCTCATAGAAAGTTTTTGGATTTGCTGAAAGATTACTAAACTCATGAGCTCTTTTGTAACTCCAATAGACTAGATACCATGATACTCATAAAAAAAATGGGCATGCAATTATATTAGGTATGTGAACCTAAATTTGTAATCACCACTTACCAAATCTATTGGATTTTTTTGCACCCATAAATTTATTGGATTTGAGAACCTTTATAACATGTAAACCAACACATCTATAATTTTCATAAATTTATAGGGGAATATTTGGAGAAGTTTGGATTCCTCTTCTATTATACTACTAACTAATACCAATCTAAACTACTCTAAAAAATGTATAACAAAATCTATCCTAAGTTAGTATTTTCACACTCACTCCAACATGGATTATAGATCAGATCTAATTGCTCAAAATGATTATGTTACAATCCACACTATAAAATTACTGTTTCACTATCTTCCTATCCAATGCATACTTTACCACCTCAAAAAGACAACCTCTTTCAATTCAGTTCTTGATTTTCATTCATTTTAAGACCCTCACAATGGCAAAAGAATAATCTAACAATGAGATCATCTATTTTGGATCTAGTGACCCATGCAACATATCACCTATAGGAATAAAAATATTGTGCTTGACATGAAAATATTATGTCCTAACTATTCAATGAAAGGGGGACCCATAAGGGTTTAATGATAGAGTGGACTTGACCAAATTTATGGGTATATATTTTTATCATACTAAACCCTTATCCAAAGGACTATTATAAAAGGGTGGGGGAGTGGTATGTATTAAATCAAACACCTATCCAAAAAAATATTATAAATGAGAGGGGGATGCACTCAATTGAATGGTGCCATGCTGGAAGGCTAAAAAACCATCTTCCCATTGGGGAGTTGAGGGATGGAGGGTGATAGTGAGCCCCCTAGTGGCCATAGCCATTTCAATTTAAGTGAAGGCTTATAGATATTAGGGGCCCTTAATGACATGGTTTGGGTTGAGAATTAAAATTATAAGTAGTTCATAAATGACCTCCTTATCTCCCAACCAAATCAATAGGCTAAGTGTATTGATGGGAGTGAATAAACTCAAAGGAATGTAGGAGAGCTAGAGCTAGTGTCCTTTATTCAAGTTAGAAATAAAAAGCTACAATTTTGAGAAATTTGATGCTTGGGATGCTCAATGAGATAGAGATAGGTTGTTTGAACTATAATATACATAATAATATTAAACTTACAATGTTATGATAATTTTTTCTATAATGATTGAAAAAAAAAGAATCATTGTTGATACCTAGGGTAGGCATTATTGATAGTTGTTAGTATAACCAAGAGATCATTAGGCTCCAATAAACTATGGAAGGACACCACATGGACCTTAGAAGTAGAATTAATCCCTTTCGATATCCTAATGAAATCAAACACATATTCACTTTTTCCCTAATCTTTGAACTAGTTTGAATCCCAAGAATTGAGTCAAAGGGTCCTTAAGCCTCTACTCTATAGTGTAACTAGTCTTAAACTCATTTATGAATTGATTCACAAGTGGATAAAATCCATGGATATACCTAAAAGGTAGGTTGAGATGCCAATTAAGTGCATGGTCCATGAATTTCTTGATGAATTGTTTGGTAATGACATGGTCATTAGTAACCCAATACTTCTAAATAGTCAAGAACTTCTAAAGGGGTTCATTGATTTCTCCAGTCCTATCACCTAGTTTGGTTGGGATATGAGGACCTATGTCAATGCTAGCTATGTAGTGTAACAAGGATTTCTTTTAAGTAGTGCTTATGTCTAGGTGTATGTATAATGTATAAGTGATCCCTCTTAGGAGTTGGTTGTAAAATTGGGATAAAATTTATTCACAAGACTTATCTTTCATTCAATTTGACTCTTATTTTGCACCATAAGTACTACAATCAAGGTAAGCTCATGGATACTAGGGTCATTAGGATCTTGTGGAATGGAATGATTAAATATATCAACATGATGGTTGTTGGATTTTGTATTTTATTCTTTGAATAAGAGGATCTATTCTATAAAAGGGTAAAGGGTATGATATCGACAAGTAATCCAAATATAGAAAGAAAATC
Source organism: Sequoiadendron giganteum (assembly GCA_007115665.2). Taxonomy (NCBI): domain Eukaryota; kingdom Viridiplantae; phylum Streptophyta; class Pinopsida; order Cupressales; family Cupressaceae; genus Sequoiadendron; species Sequoiadendron giganteum. The sequence goes on from CM021101.1 coordinate 535,055,626, forward strand.
CCCTATCATCCTTTAAATTTTAAATATCTATAGAAATAATTGCTATAAAAAAAATATTTTTAGGTTAATTTATTCTTTATATTTTGTTTATACAACATAAGCTTTAGATTTACCAACACATTCAAAAATGAATATGGGATAAGCGAGTACTTTTAATACTCACACACATTCAATATTTGTATAAATAGCTTCAAGTTTAGGTTAGCTCCCTTTTCTATCTAACTACAAGTGCTAGATGTAGGCTAGCCTCCCACCATTGAGATAGAGGTAAGGCCCTCCACATAGGGGAGGGGAAAAACTAGACTATTTGTGTAGACACCTAAAATTGTCCGTCGATAATTCTATTATCATAAATTCAATTCACATCAACATGTATAAATAAATTATATGAATTTTATTTATTTACTCCTAACACTCATTAATTAATTTGATTACTCTTCCAACATTAATTGAATAATTAAGGACTATTTATTCAATTAATCAATCCCTTTCCTAAAGTTTTTTTTTTGATACGTAAGATACTAATTATTATATTAATGAAGAAGATTTCATACAATCGTCTGCCCAACATGAAAAAGTTTTCTGACGTACCAAAAAAACAACCTTCAAAGTTTAACAAACATAGTCTTCAAAAATTAGACCATATATTTACTGGCAATCCGCATCCAGGAACTAATTGAGAAAACCACTAAAAATTCTACCCAGAATGCCCTTGCTAAATAACTATTAATAGTACAAAAAATCTACCCATAATATCAACAAAATGCACATTTCACCAGAGATGGCCCCAACTAACCAAAAAACCAGAAAAAACCACCGACCCACCAGCCTCCTTACATGAACTTGTTCAATTTTGCAAAATCATCGAACTATGTAATCCATTCCTCATCAGCTCTGCCGTCAACCCAAATAATTTTTTCAAGAAAATGACCGCTACTGCCACCACCGACCTGTGTCTCATTAGACCCAGATCGTGCAAGTCCAGAAGAAAAGGATAAATCCTTATTGTGTCTTCTAGATGAATCCGCTTCAAGTCACATGACCTCGGGCAACCTCAACCTTCAACCACCACACACAAGACCTCATCCACTCCCTCGACCAAGTTCGCTTTAAACATTTTTATCAACATGCTCTTTGCTTCCGCCTTCGGGACATTATTGTCTAGAAGAGATGCAAGGAAATGAGAGGTGATCTGCAGATTGTCCCGATGATACTCATCACTCTCCAGGTGCCCTGAGCCCAAAACCATTTTTACTGCTACCAACACTAGAGGCTCATAATTGTTCAAGATGTGCTTGAGGCGCTGGTCCAAGATCGCTTTGAACGAAGTTTGGCTTGAAGACGACTTAAAAGAGATGGGAGTGTCCACCCCGAAGTGCACGAGACCAACCATCGAAACCTCCACCACAAATTTGGTTACCTTCACCATCCTCTTACCTTCTCAAAAAAGCTCTGTCAAGAAGGAAGAAGGAATTTTCTTGCCACCACAAACTGAAATTATAAGAAAATAATGCCACAAAATGGCTCATCCTTCCTTAAATACAAGAGCACCAATTCCCATACCGTCGACGAGCATCACAAGTTATACTCTAGCAGATGTCCAAGCGTCCTTACCAAGTTATGTATCACCTCGCCATTATTATCCCACCTCTCCTGAAGATGATGCAAGTACCATCAAAAGCATAAGCCGTAGTTCGTAATCATGCCAAAAATTTGCCCGGATTCGCTCACTCCAACGGTCCATTCCAGTATGGAGCCCGTCACATCCTCCTTCCACCATGGCAGCCGATGCCACCTTCCTCCTCCAGCAGGAGGGACGCCCACCCTACCTTCGACAATCCCTTTCCTAAAGTTTAACCTTAAATAAACCCAATTTTTTATTTATTTAAGCCTATCTTGTAGATTCCTAAAAATTAAATAAAAGAATCTTATTTATTTAATTCCACATTTTTCTTCTCACATTATTAGTACACTAAACTCAAATAATTTAACTAATTATTTGCATGAGTCAAATCATGATTAATTTTTCACACCCATCCTACTTCTCCAAAAATACTCCCATGAAATCTCAACCATTCATTCCCCTAAGAAGATATACACCCTCCATTTTTACACATGTGACTCAAATATGTGTGAGAAATCTTACTTGTCAAATCACATATGCACATGCATAAGCTCAATTACATGTCACATTCACACATCCCCATAATCCTTCCCACACATGTGAGAAATTTCAATCTCTACCCTTTGTTCAATTTAAGATACCTTGACCATCCAAATCCATTGATCCTTTCCCTCTTTAAGTGTACCAATCACAACGTTCCACTTGGAGAATCCTCCTCTCCCCAAACATCTCATTCAACACCAACCATTGATCTCCAAATCTAATCTTGGCCATTTATCATCCATCCTCAAAATCTATAAATAAACCCTTTTTTGGGCTATTTTCAAGAATATACAACCTTGAATTTAAATTTATGCTGCTTGAAGAGAAGCCAAATATAAATGCAATCACACACATCTTGAGAATATCCACACCCTTGGTATGGAACATGAAGTATTGACAATTCCCTTACAATATCTCTCAACTTGGGTGCACTACCTCTTTGGCTTAATTGAAGGTGCATTTGGAGGAAAGGTAAAGGCTTAGTTTGTTTATATTTGGGTCTTTGTTTTTAAACATTGTTTTCTCTTTTTCATATTTTTGCATGCTTAGTGGGGTCCAAATCCCTAAAACTAATCTTTTTTGAAGTGTTTTATGAATTTAAGTTTACAGTTTCCTAGTTCAATGAGTCTACCTTGCTTTCAACAAATCTATTTACAATATTTGATGTATTTTCCATGCATATGATCCATCCACTTGTGACATGGAGAATTAAAAACTCTCATATCATTTTTAATTTCCTTTCCATTTTTTGAGTTTTTTGTTTGTTCTTGTAGGTGTTTCTAACCTTTTAGTTGCTTTGTTTCTTTTTTAACAGATTAGGTGTAGATTAACTCATTTTTTGAATATGCCCCTCATATTTTGTATGAAAATCTCATTCAACATGTTCACTTTGTAAATCACTCTATCCACTTTTTTACATGGTATCCACTTCACATATCGACACTTGTATTTTTGTAGCTAAAATATCACATTTTCACAAATTTAAGGGATTCTATTTTTATGTTTTAGACTAAACTAGAAGTAGACATTAACCCTAACCTATTTTATTTCTCATTAGCTATTTTGAGCTTGAAATAACCTCTTTTTTGTAGTTTAAAAGTGTGTTTTCTTAGCCTTGGGCATATTTTGGCATGTTCACTCCTGCAACAATGTGTCTATTTTTCGTGTGATGTTTGTGCTTCTTGATTTGGCATGTCTTCTCTTGAATATCAATCATTCATTTTAATATTTTTTTATAATTTTATTTTTTTAGTTTTTATTAGTTTCCTAACACTTATTTTTCCAACACTCACTAATATTGGTTTTGTAGGTTTTTCATGGATTTTTAAGAGTTTCTCACTAAACTCTTCTTTATCGTTACATAGATATCTATTTTTGTATGTCCATGTAGTGTAGAAAAATGCACTTCTTTATATTTTCACACTTTTTTTGAGCCCCTTGATTAAATTAGATTTAATTATGCATTAATAAGCCCTATTTTACATCTACAAGCCTAATAAACCACATTTTTCGAAAGAGAAAATCGACAATAATTAATGCCAACACATAACACTTTACCTTGAAGAATGTGTGTTCCAGGAATAGGGACCTAGGACCCATTTTCCCATGGGTGAATGGGTCCACCCTAGGCCTTTGAACCTAAATTTATATTATGCTTTTGGTGGTATTTTAATGTCTCTAAGTTCAAAATTTGATTTCGGCTTGTAATGTTTAATTTTCAGGAAATTAAGGATACATACCTATAAATACAAGGTTATTTTATCAAATCAAGTCTAAGTTTCTCAAGAAGAGTTTTCATGCAAGCATTCCTAGAGCTCAGTTTATGATCAAGAGCAGATTTATCAGCAATTTATTGCAGCAATCAATATCTCAAATATCATGTCAAAGTCTTTTGCAATAATGCATGTTTTTGGAGCTAACATTGTGATTTAGGTTTCAAAGATCAAGTCAAGCATTCAAGTCATATTTGAAGCATCAAGATCCACATCCATTGAAGCCACTTCATGCAAGATCAAGATCAATATTTTAGACTTCCAAAGGTTTATTCAAGGGTTTGGTGAGTTGCAACATTGCATTGTTCATTCATCATTCCTTTCATGTTTCATTATTTCAATTCAAGGTTTAATTACCCAAACGAGTTTTGACTAAGGCAACCCCCATTCACCAAAAACAAATAATTTTTCCCTCTTATGTTTGTGTTGCAAATCTTAGGTTGAAGAAGGATTGAATATCTCTTGGAGAGCAAGATTGGAAAAGTTATTGAAGTAGCAAAAGTTATCGAAGTTGCCATCAATTCATGGAAACTCACCTAAAGATCTGATTTCCAACTTTTCGACATTGAAACTTGGATAAAAATGCTACAAACTGACATTAGAGGCTCCCGAAAGTTGTTTGAAATCCTTGAGAAAAGACCCATTAACCCATGGGCAAATGAGTCTCAGTTTTCCTTTCAAAACTGCCTTTTGGTGATTGGTAAACAATGTCTAACTCTTCTTAGAGTTGCTTAAAGTCTGTTGTTTATGTTAGTATTGACCTTTAAATTGTTGTTTCAAGTTTGAATGGGCATAATTGTGTTGATTTTCTATTTTTAGTTTTTCTTCCAAAAGTGTTGTTCAAGCTGATACCCTCGTCCTCAACCATAAATAAATCAGTAGATTCCCTCATTGAGTTGACTCATCTAAGGGTTGTAAGTAAATTCTTTGTGTGGATCTCTTTTCCTAATGAAATAGTGAGAAATAGGTCCATCATACCCTCATTTCAAATTAACCCTGAAAACAAAACAAAAACACAACCTATTTCCCTTTATTTCAATCCACTTTCTGATTTTCCATGTGACTCTAAGGTGACATCTACATTGTATTTATCAATGTGTGCATAGGTAAAATAATGGTAAAGGTAAAAACCTCATTTCACCATTTCTATTTTGTTTCACCATGTTTACTTTGTGTTTCAACATGTCTAACTTTATGTCAAAGTGTGTGCTTTGCAATTTTTTATTTATTTTCCCTTAGTTTTTGTGCTAACTATTTGTGTCGATTGCTAGTGCTAATTGAGCCTCATAGGTAAATTATATTACAAAGAAAATTTGGAAAATACTAACATTCTTTTAAGGTTAAGTTGTCCAAGAATCATCTTTTCTACTAGTTTAGTTATACACCTCAATTTTTAAAGGGAAAAATAATTTTTTTTAGCATGATCATGGGGTATTATGATATGTGCGCCCTCTCCTTTCATTGAAAGGTGATATTGGATAATTAAAGCATTTCCTTATCCTATTATGTTTATATTAGCACCTAAGGGTGTCAAATGTGTATTCTCTCTTTTTGTATTGCAAGGTGAACTTGGACATCGAAAGAACTTGTTTTTTATTTCCTCATCTTTGGCATAACCTTGTATACTTTAAGGGGCAAGGTAAAGTGGAAGTGGCTGATGGTCTAATAAACATGATTGTAGATACACATACCATTCTAAAACAATTACTTCATGTCCCTTTAGTTATACAAAGAACATCCCCTAGTCATCTTGTGCAAGCCTAGCTAAGACCTTTTAGCTATGTTTTATTGTAATGCATTGATATATGGATTGTGTCAATAAGTTACTAATCCATTTTCCATAAAAAATAGTGTGTAGGAAATTTATGCTCTCCCCTTTCACCATAAGATCAATCTTTGGTGATAATAAATGGTTAATACCTCAAGATGGGCACTTCACATCATGACTAGACAAGGAATATTGGATATCTTACAATCATTGGTACTCCTAATTGGAATAAATTCAGGTTATTCATGTCTAGTTGGTGTGTCTTCATCTACGAGACCCATATTTTCCCTCAAAATCTAAATCAAACATTTGTAAACACCCACAAAAATTTAAAATAAAATTAATTAATCTCTCTTACTAAGGTTATATTCCTACACCACATTCCCCAAATAAATTAAAACCCAACCTAAAAAACCCAACGTCCATCTTTCTAAGGTTTATAATCCACCCATCAAATATAAAAAGTTCCTCCACTATCTAACTATTAAAATCAAACTCTAACCTTTGGAGAAATCCAAAACCACACACCTCAATGTCCATCTCCCCAAGGTTCATAATCCATCCATTAAACATCAATATTTTCTCCACCATACAACTATCAAAATAAAACTCTAAATTTGGAGAAATCCAAAATCCATATCCGACCATAAACCGAATCCAAATCTAAACCTTAATTGAACTCCAGAATATAAATCATAATTATCCCAATCATCAATCAAACCAAATAAACTACCATATACCTATCTCGAACTAAACTAAATCATAAAATAATAAACCAAGTTCAATCCCATCCACATTTAATCCAAATTATGACCCCAATAAACTCATTCTAATCTACCATCCTAATCATAATACTAAATCCCTAATCTAACCAATCCTAATCTAAACCATAATCCAATCTACACCTAGATCAAATCATTTAGTACAAAATTAAAAATTTAATATAAAAAATTCATCATCACGTCTTCAAAAAAGGTCCAATTCATCACCGGGGTCCAAATAAAAATAGAAAAACTTTCGTCCAATGCAAATCGAATTTGCTTTGAAATAAAGACCTTAATCAATACAATCATCATCATTAGTTATTTCTTACTTAATAACTTACCTAGATTAATTAGCAAAAAAACTAAATCAAATTAAATCATTATATCTAACCTTGATCAATATTACTTAAGAAATTTCCTATATTAAGTCTAATTAATGAAGAATTCAAACCAAATCAATATTGCTTGAGAACGTTTTTATCTCAAGCAAAAAATAAAATATTCATCTCAAATAAAACTAAGGTCTTGGTCACCAAAAATACTTTTGATTTAGGAACATATAACTTCTAAATCCAACCAACCTCCGAACCAACCCATCAAAAATTCAATCTTCACTTAGCCAAATCAATCATCCTCAAATGTCCAAATCAACCTTAAGAAATAAACAAAGCACATTCAAAGTTAAATAATACCATTTGAATCCAAACTAAAATAATACCCTAAATCCAAACCACCTTTTTATGTCACTTATCACTAGATCAAAAGCAAGGAAAATCATGGATGAATGTAATAAAAATCATTTCATGACTATTTATGATGATGAAACCCAAGGAAAAATCTTGTCACATCAAATGAGAAAGGAACTTTCATTAAAACCAACTTGAGTATTATCCTTAGTTTGTAGAGTTCCTCAATAATGACATCACACAAACTTACATGGATTGCCTTAGAAACCTTAATAAAGATTGTTTCCTTGAACAATTTATCAACGTGGGAGCTAAGCTCCCCTCTCATTGTGACATATCCAAACTATATGACTTTGTAGTATAGATACTAAAATAATTTATCTTTTATTATCACTATTATTCGTTATCATTCACCATCATTAATAATTTATTATTATTTTGTTATCTATCAGTACTTAATCTATTATCATTTAATTAACTAATTTCTTATTATTTAATTAAAGCAAATTAATTTCTTATTTTATTTCTTTATTTTTTAAAGTGAAAGGCAATAAGCATGTATATATATGAATATATAGAAATAGATTTTTTATAAAATAGAAGTTCAATGGTTCTTGATAGCAAAAAATATCAGCATAATAGCACTTATAGTTGACAAAAATTTTTGTTTCCCAATTCCATAATGATTAATTACAAGCATTTTCACACTATTCATTCACTACCCAATAGCAAAATTTAACCCCCTACATACTCGAATAAAAGCTCTTTACAATCAAAACCACCATATAAAATAATTATTTTATCAGGCACCACCTTACTCCATTTTATCTAATTGTATTTCATTCTCGCTTGCATGCATAAGTTGCATTAACCTTGTACTAACATATTCACTGTATGCTACACCTTGCCACACTGTCTGATTGAAAGGACTAACATTTTGGTCTCGTTGATATTCATCTCTCTCCTCGATACATATTGTAGCCTCGACCACCACCGTCGATCAATGTTATTCAATCTCCACCATTGATTAGCCTGTCATCGCCAAGTTGAAGGGACTCAAAACATTGTCTCTTCAAATCTCCATTGTCACATCGATGTAATATTGTTTCTCAGTCTTTATCGTATCATTGAAGAGACACAAAACCATCTCCTCTTGACAATATGTGGTCTTCCTGATATATGACAAGGCTGGCATGCAACATCAAATCATCTTTGCACCACCTACATTGAAGGGACTACAAGATGACTCCTACCAATATGGTGTCTTCTCCTCAAAGGGACTCCCATTTTATTGATTAAATAAATAATTAAAATCCTAAAATCCACTTAATATCCTCATATTATCCATCAAATATTTAAATAAAATAATTTCCATATTATCATTTAACTAAATAATTCTTTATTATTTAACTAAAGTGAATTAATTTCCTATATTAGAATGGATACCCATCTTGCAGTGTAAAAAACCAATTTCCTATATTATCATTTAATTAAATAATTCCTTATTATTTAATTAAAGTGAACTACTTTCTCACATTATTCAACAAATAAATAATTAAAATACTAAAATCCACTTAATATGCTCATATTAGCTATCAAATATTTAAATAAAATAGATTAATTCCACCTCATATTCTCCCATTATAAATTAAATAAGTAATAAAATCCTCAAATTCTACCTCATTTAGTTAACTAATTGATAAAAATAGTTATCTAATCTCTCTAATTAGTCAACTCAATTGTGTAATCATTTAACTCATTTCATTCATTCAACAACTCATTCATCTAACAAACATGCAAATAATTAACTCTCTCTCACTCACTAATCAATCGAGTTCACTCACTTATAATTTAGTTGGATAATAATAAAAAAATTAAAAAATTATCAACTTCTTCATGATTGCCATCTCTCCTCATTACATCCAACAATCATGGATAAAATTCATGATCCACTATTAAATATGAACCACTCGTTCCTCTTTCTAAAATTCTATAAGTCCATCATCAAACCCATCTTTTTCATCAACAATCTTCAATACAATGTAATACTGTGAATTTCATAACCCAAGGTATGCTTTAGTTATGTTACTAATTTGAGAGAATCCACATAAACTAGCAACTACAATTTACATTTACTAATTTATTTAAATTTGAAGGATGCATAAGTAATGGGTAAAATTTAATATTTTGATAACCTGTTTGAGGATTGGTACTTACCACATAAAAAACAAAAAGTCGGTTATTAACCAAGGATACTTTTCATCGAAACATTTGTGGGGGCTTCTATATCCTACGCCAATAAATAAATGCCTTTAGTCAAATTTCTATTTCTGACCGATTAAACTTCAAAACTAAAAAAAAAGAGACAAAAAAACCTCAAAATTTGGACTGAAATATGATGAAACTTGGATTATAAATATCTTCTAATAACCAATAAAAACAAATCCTAACGCAATCAAAATTTCGTCTCCTTCAGCATCGGCCGCTGCGACACGACAAACGGTAGCAATTCTTGATAGACAAAAATGAGCCATTCAATAGATAGGCTTTACATCGAAACATCCGATTGGAGTGGAATGGCAGACAGTGCGAGAGATGGCCAGGATTTGACACGATGTCTCTAAAACAGCAAAAAAATGGCAAAAAATGATGGACAGGTGAGATTTGTTTCACTGTCAACCAAAACCTCTTATTAAGTTTCAACCGTTGAAGGAGAAAATGAACTTGAAAAGTTCATATAGAGACACGCCTTCAGCATAATTAAAGCACAACCATTTATCTTTATTACAATAGAGATTCATGGGTGTACACATTGTGGATCAAATCCATATTTTGAGGAGTTTTGGGTGTTGGAATTTAATTGAGGACGTGTTTGAAGAATTAGGAAGATTATGTATTGGTCTCCTCTTTCCCTTTGGTCCCTTTGCAAATTTTTGGTTAAGTATTGGCTTCTTCCGTTGATGCCACAGGATGCCCTTGCGCTCACCCTTTGCGAAAGAGTTCTTGACACCCTCCAGGAGGGCTGGGCTTAACCAACACACTCTAAGCATTGACTGCTTAGGTGGCTGATGTGGGGCCCATTAAATTTGTTGCTTCCACTGACTCCCCGTTTCTGTTCCCCCAAACAATCCCGTAAACTGTAACGGTTAGCAGTCAGCCGCCCAATTCCCGCACATAAGCAAATTCAAATCACGGTTGCCGCGTTGCAAAAGTTTGACCGGATTAAAAGAAAGAGAGCATAGCAGCAAATGGAAAGGAAATGCCTTGCTCATTCCGCTGCCCAATTTTCAAATTGGACATTGCACGTGAACTTTTTGATCGAATGCCTCCAAGAAATGTGATCTAATGGAATGCCATGATTGCAGGATACATACAAAATTGAATTTGTTGAAAAGGCTTCCGGAAATTTCAAGCAAATGCAATGGGCAGGTGTAAGGCCAAACTTCACAACCTTTGCATGCAGCCTCCATGCCTGTGCCAAAATCCGAGCTTTGTAATAGGGTGTGGAATCCTTTAAAGGATTAAGGACGGAAATTTTGTCAGATTGTGTAGCGGCAACTACCCTGGTAGACATGCATGCAAAATATGGAAGCATAGACAAGGGGTATGAACTGTTTGACCTAACTGAAGATGAAAGTTTTTTCCATCAATTTTGTTTTTTTTAAAACCAGCCAGCACCTAGTATTGCTTGCAACATCTGAGATATTTTTTCCCATCGTGATGATGGAATACAAATATTGCCTGTGATCCCCAAGGCTAATAAGAATATTTCACACATTTTTATATTAATATATTTGGTGATAAATATGAGGTGAGGTGCGAGAAAGCTCGGCTTAAATCGTGCTTAAAATACTGCAACGATTGTTGTAAAGTGTTAAATTATGTTTCAAGCGAGTATTATCCTAATAAGGATGAAATATCAATAATATGATCTATCGATAATTCTTACATAATTTGTTTTTCATCATAAGAAATGCTTAGCGCAATTAGAATAATTTAAAAATTAACAATACTACTTTCTAGTTAATGAATCTTAATATTAAAACTATTTTAAACGTTTCATGAAATTTGGAAATTTATTTCAGATAGGTTTCATATTATCCTTCTTTATGAAACCAATTAAGTCCAAAAATTGATAAATACCTACATCCACTTCAAATTTAATCAAACTTAGAAAAAAGTACATGTTGATATTCTCAAAATAGACAAAATAATATTAAATAACTATACATTCATACCTCATGAGTGCTAATGTAATATTAATACATGATACCAACCAAGTGATTATTAAAGTCAAAGGAGAGGAAGTATATCATGAAAATAACACACCAAGAGAGAATCAAATTGAGAACATAACATAGGGAACCTACATGTCATAACAAAAATCAAGAATAAATTGAGCATGTATTCATAATGCTTCTTGGCTAAGGTTTTGGTGTTTGATACATAATAACTTTACCTCTATAGTTTAATAGTTAAGATGACATGCAACACAACTATATAAATCTAGCTACCATGTGGCAACATCTAACCAACACATAATATATAATACCATTGTATAAAGAGGGATAGGGGCACTACCCCACCTTCTACCTTGAGTTCTTTGTGTAGATGACCCCTCAACCTTGATCCACTAGACTCTCCACGTTATTTACACTTAACTAGACATGGTTATCAAATTATGCATAGGGCGACTAAGAACATATGAGAATAGGTGGGACTCCATAAGCTTTATCTATTACCACTATTTATAATTAACCTATAAGCAACCACTTACAAAACAAGGCATCCTTATTAACCACTAAAGCCAATAAAAATTATCCCAAGGATTTAAAAAAATTAAAAGTTATTGAACTATAAGGAATCTATAATTCCTAATTGTCAAATAATATTTATAAGTTACCATGCAGTGATAGATTAGTGACTAAATAAAAGTAAAATACTAATCTTATAATAGATACGTTATCTATCAACGATTATGACCTTATGATAATTCAATTAGCAATGAGTGAACATGATACAGTCTGACTATCTTTCATTATCACAATGCAATAATGATAGAAAGGTGAAATTTAATGAAATTTAAAGATATTCAAGACTAAAGCAAGTACAATAATAATAATTCCAAAAATACTAATTGCATAGAATATTTTCTTAAACATAGTACAACTAAATCAATTTTCAAGTTTAGTAATGTGACCACATGAAACTTATACTTGTGAATAGGAATATTCCATGTTATCATATAACTATATCAATTTATGGTCCAACATCATAGTCATAGATTAAATACATTAGATAATATGATTTATCCCTTCCATTCCATCTCATTCCCATAATAGGGTTTCACTACTAATTAATCATTATCACAATCCATTGTTAACATAAAATAGTCTAAACACTAGGATACATACTCATTCACCATTCATTAATCTTAGGGAACCCTTTTATGACATATTTAGACTCATTAACTATGATAACATGGTGTTCCAAGGGTCTTTAAGGAAATAAAAAATTATCATAAAAATCATTCTAAAGGGGTATCTCATACTTGAGTATAACAAAATCATAACCCATTGATATGCTTGGCTCCAATTATGGTTTTATAGTTGTAAATTGTAGGACAACAATGTATTGAGATAGTTACCAATATAAAATATTAATAATATGGTTTCACAAACACAAGGAACAAATCTACCCCTTCGTATCATTGTTACTAACAAAATATTTTAAAATAGACACTTAATACTACCAAACCTACTAGTGTGCATATTTTAAAGGGGGTAATAATTTATTGAAGGTAAACTATAATAAAAATACAAAACATCAAATAAAGATTTAAATTAACCAAAAAAATAAATCATTCTCCTTATGTTAGTTAAAAATAGTAATAAATAATTGAGATTGAACACATACAAATAATATTTAAAAAATGCATGTATTATACATTAATGATGCTAAGCAATACCAACACCTAGTAAACATGATGGAATACCAAATATGCAAATAAATCATCCCAAATGAGCAATGTGCCAAGAAGCCTTTCAATGTAAGGATTTCCCATTCTTTTAGACAAGAGGATTTCTTCATACAACTACTTACATATTATGAACACATCGGAACATAGTTCATATCTTCTTTGCATGCTAATACAAGTGCTTAGAGTGGAGTTAACTAGTTTTGGGTAGATTTTTAGGTGGCCATTAGCTACCAAAACTCCTAAACAATCACACATTCATGAGAAGATTAGGGATTTTGATCCCATCATGAAATGTTCACAACAAATAATTTAGTCATTGAATCACAAAATTTAGATAGTCTACCCATGGGTCTAACCCTTATTTCCTTTTTTCTCCTTCACCTCACCATGTACCTTTCACCAATCACATAGTCCAATATTTTTGAATCAAAATTTGTTTACAAATCGTTTTAAACACAAGTGACCACTTTTAAAATTACTTTATGAATTCAATTCAATTAATAATACTAAAATATAAAAAAATTAAGATTAGTAATAATAAGGAATATTAACCTTGAGTGATGATCAAAACATCAAATGAAATCATCAATACATTAAGCCATAATGGCATAAGCCATTATGTGATGAATCATTTGTTGACACTATCATTTACTTGAAAAAACAAACTACCACCTGGATGCTTTTATCTTGCATATTAGTACCTAACATGGGATATGTGAATAAACATCCGGATATTTACCCATACCATTTTCAAGCAATGTGAATTTAGAAAAAAAATATAAAATAAGAAAAACATGAAAACGTGCATAAATGATGCAAAGAAAGAAAGATGTTTCACCTAGGAAAGCTAAAATTGATTGATTTGATTGATGATGATGACGGTGATGACGATGATGATAACATTTTTGACAATAAGAATAATTGAAGGATTGTGAATAATACATGTCCTAATAATAGTATTTTTTTAAATGAGTGAAAAAAAGGATTGTGAATGATATATTCCTAATGATAATTTGAGTAAAATAGGTCAAGGTTTGTAATGAAGTTGGGAACAAAATTATTTATTATTGGGATGATGCACTAGATTGGTTAATAATATTGTATCAATTATGGTTACATGCATATGGATTGTGTTGAGGGTTCTCAATTGCTTGGAACTAAAAACAAGGGAAAACCAAGTTGATGGAAAAGGATGAAGTGATAGAGGGATTGTTTAGATAGCCTGGGATGGGATGGATTATGGGATGATGCATTAGGGATATTGGAAGGAGTGTCAATATGTGATCTCTAAGGACTATGGTGGATAGGAATAACATGTCCCATACTAGATGTAGTGTAATGGATATAGAAGGTTGCAAGAGGTAGGGTTAGTAGAGAAAGAAAGGCTTGTATTGTCCAAAATATGTTTAGATATTATTTCCTTATCCATATCAATATTAAAGTATGAAAGAAGGATGGATTGGATATGATTAGATAGGTATGGATGGGGAGGATGGATAAAGAGGATGAAGTAGATAAGATATGATGGAAGAACATTTTCCCCCACATATAGGATGTGAGTAGATGGGGGATTTACACATTACACCTTTTTTCCAAGTTTCATCATGGAACTTATCAAAGGTGTTATACTAATTGTTTTCACCATTGAATGATGATTTCTCTTTACTTTTTTTTATTTTGATTTGTTCTTAATTTCTAGTTTATAGATGAAGGAGAATGATTTGGATAAATTAGTTTGGATGGGGTTAGGGAGATGGATAAAGGACTCAAATATTTATTTCCATGATGATAGTATCCCTTTCCAAATAATTACTTTGACAGTCATTGTATGCATGGATGTTACTAGAGATAGAGCTAAGTAGGATTCTTCAAAATTTAAATAGTGTACCAACATATCTCTAATATTAAAGGATGCTACCAAGGGAGATGGAATGGATGAGGAGATGAAAAATAGTTAATGAGTTATTTAAAATATTGAATTACAAAGATGTGATGACCTGGATGTATGTTAGACAATGGATAGGGTGTTTATATATGATTGGATGAAAGGATGGGATGGTAGTAACATGAGGGAATGTCAGGAGACCAAGGGGAACTAGGACTAACAATTGCATACACCATGTTGGAGGCTAAATATTTGAGTTATGATGTGATTTTGGATGTTGGGAGTTAGATGAGGTAATTAGGATTATAGATTATGGGATGTAGGGGCCCAAAATGGATTTAGGATGTTTAGGAGGGGAATTTGGGATTTTTTTATTTTGGGACATAAGGACCCAAAATGGATGTAGGATTGTTAGGGTGGGGATGCTTGGATTTATATGGGATTAAGATGAAGGGTATGACTATTTAGAATCAGGGAAAGAAGGAACATTTAGAGGAGTAGATGGAGATGCGGAGTTTGATGCTCCTTTTTGATGTATTTCTTTTTATTAAGGACCCACATTATTTTTTTGCATTATTTTTTATTGGTGGACCTTGGTGGCCTTTTCAATCAATTTTAATATTAGGCCAGATCTTACATTAATATTAAATATGGTGACATGTTATGATGTGGTTGTCCTTATATTTTTGTGGATTATTTTGTATTTATATGTGCTTCCAAATAAGATGGTATAGTCTCATGGGGAAAAAGTATATTGACATCACATGGATTGTGTGATGGATTCATCATGTTGGAATATGTCCAATGATGCATGCATAAATGTTAGTCTTGATTGAGGATTACAGGGGATGGATGGTTATAGATGCAGTTGATGAAATGATTAGTGGGATGATGGGATTGATAGGTGTAATGTGGTTGATGAAATTATTGGTGGAAACAATATTGTGAGAGGAGTAATGAGAGGTGCCTATTTTTATGTTGGAAGAAGTTTCCTTAGCCTTATTTGAGGAGTGAACAATGTACTTGTCATGAGATATATAATCGAGGCCCTAAACTATTAGATTTTATTTTGTTTGGATGGGTTTCAAGATGTCTCAAGGCTCATGAAAGCCTATTTCATTTCCTTGATAATGCATGTTTTGAAAAATCTAATTGTTGATGGGGTACCTGTTACTTTGGAAACAAGAGAAAAATCCATTTTTAAATAAGGAATATTGGTAGTTCTAGTTTTCTCGATAATAAGATAATTGGGTTGAATAAAGATATATGAATCAAGATGATAGGATTTCCATTCATGAAATGATTCAATAGGGATTATTAGATCTTGATAGGGTAAAAAATCATGGAAGGGATTAGTTGGGATACAAGTGGATCTTGAATTGGATGTGGGCATGTGTGGATATTTTTGGAGAAAAAGCTCTTGACATAGATGGATTGTTTTAGATGATATAGTTGGGAAGAGTGGTATTTTCTGTTGTTAAAATTTAGTGCATGGAGGGACTCTTTGAGTTGTGCACATGGATGGGAAGGGAAATCATTTGAATAAATAATTGCAATAGTAGTTTATGCTTTTACATATTTTTCTAGATACTAGTTGATGTTTATTCCTAGACTATCACATTATTAAAAGATTAAGAATTTGGTAGTACATTTATTTGAATGAATTTGAATGAATCTTGCAACCCTAGAATAATTATTGTGATATGCATTCACCCTAATTAAAGGGTGCTATTTTTAGTTCACTAATCAAGGAAACATTATTTTGATGAATAACATTGTCCTTATGCAAGGATTCAATAATCTTAGCTAATATTCCTATTAAACATTTTATTACTTTCCACAAACAATATATCATAATTCTATTCCTACTTTAACACATTTTTCATTTTTAAAATTTATTTTGAGATTTTTCAAAAAATATCACATTACTTGAACAGTCTCAAACAAAACATCTACTAGTTCAACAAGGCACTCTAGTAATAAATTATATCGAATTGCTACAATTTATTTGATTTGTTATGCAAGCTTATGATCTAGTAGTGCATATTATTCTCATTGTCAATGTGAAGGGGTTCATAGATCTATAGTTTAACTTAGAAAGCTTTCACACTTTTAATCTACTATATTAGTTCAAACAAAAAGAATGGTTAGTGATCATTTTCTTTTTGTTAGGTGATTTCTGTGATTTTATTTTCCTCAATAGTCTAGTGACCCAAAATCATTACAAAGGTAGAGAATTGTAAGATTTGATCTCATGGATGAGGCTTAAGGTCCTATTTTTATTTTGCGAACAATCCCATTGAATTGAAATAATGCAAATAAATAAAGTTCCACCATTAACTTAGAGACTTTTATGTCTTAGTGGTACCTTGCATGAAATTTATTTAAAAACGAAATTAAAACAAAAATATGTCTATTTGATGTAACTTCTATGATTTCTTGTGTGAAATTATTTGCATTCACTCAATTTTTTGAAGTGAAATTAATCAAACATCTTGTAGGACGAACTATTTTAAAAAAGGATTCCAATTTTTCATAACAACACAAGTTAAAAAATATTAACTATAACCTCTCTCCATCATACTATAACCTAATAGATATTAATTATGATATTTAGGACTTTAAATTTTCAAAACAAATTCTTTTTAATTGAAAAAAATATTTCACAAATAACAAATTTTTTTGTTAAATTTTTGTTATAAAATCCAATATAACTTTTTAATTAATTTTTTTATATATAATTAAAAAAAAATATATTGAACTAGTGATTTCATAATCAATTTATTTATTTTAAATGATTAAAAAATATATAATATATAATCATATTAAAAATTAAAAATTAAATAATTACATAAATTCAACCTCTACTCTCCAACTACAATTTAAAAGTTAATATTCTTAACATTAAAAAAAAATCCAAATTTAATCTTCTTTCAGCTAGCTTCAATTGAGATGCATCAAAAACTTGTGGCCAAAACAGGGCATACACTGAAACAAACCTTAAATATTAAATTAACCTTTAAATACCTGTTTGGTGGTAGGAAATGCATATGAATCTGCTTAGAAATGTATAATGGCAGGCCCATATTTATTTTAGCACCTTCCATACAACACTAAACCAAAAGAAATACAAGAGTAAGTTTCATGGTTAATTAGATGTGCCCCTGTAGTTATTTCTATCTCTGTAACATGGGCATTCATACTTATTACCATAGCACCTGCTCGGAAGACAGTTGCACAATTTACATCAATCGTTGCAAAACTTCTAAGCACTGTTTAAACTAAGCTTTCTCACACTTCACATTTATCACCACTCTATGAACTCCAACTAACATCTTTCTGAAAATTTGTGAAATCTTCTTGTTAGCCTTGGGGATCACAACCTCTATTCCTATTCCATCATCAGGATCGGAAAAATATCTTTCACATTTTGCTAGAAACACTATGTGCTAGCTGGTTTGAAAAAAACAAAAAAGAAATGGATAGAAAAAAGCCTTACCTTTTTCAGTTAGATTAAACAGTTCATGCCCTTTGTATATGCTTCCACATTTTGCATACACGTGTACCAGGGTAGTTGCCACTACAAAATCTGGCAAAACTTCCATCCTTAATCCTTTGATGGATTCCACACCCTATTACAAAGCTCACATTTTGGCATAGGGAGGGAGGCTGCAGGCAAAGGTTGCGAAGTCTGGCTTTGCACCTGCCCATTGTATTTGCTTGAAAGTTACTGAAGCCTTTCCAACAAATTCAACTTTGCGTGGGCATGGCATTCCATGAGATCACATTTCTTTGAGGCATTGGTCAAAAAGTTTGCGTGCCTTGTCTATGCTTCCACATTTTGCATACATGTCTATCAGAGCATTTCCCTTCCGTTTGCTGAAATAACCAAATTCATTGCTATGCTCTTTTTCTTTTAGTCCGGTCAAACTTCTGCGGCGCGGTAAAAGTGATTTGAATTTACTTATGCGCGGGAATTGGGCAGCTGATTGCTGACCATTACAGTTTACGTGAATGCTTAGGGGAATAGAAACAGAGTTGGTCGAAGCAACAGATTAAATGGACCCACAGCAGCCACCTAAGCGGTCAACGCTTAGAGTGTGCTGGTAAAGCTAGCCCCTCTAGGAGAAGTGCCAACTCACCACATGGTCGCTCCACATGCTATCAAAAAAATAAAAAGATAAAAGAGGTTTTAAAGGAACACTCGCTCCTTAGTGTGCCACACATAGTCATGGTGCTCATTTTGTAAGCGGCTCAAGCCTTGGCAAGCCCCAACTTGCGCTATTGGCTAAAAGGTATTGAGGCGGGGCACACTATGCAGGTATAACTAAATGAAAGCAATACTTCCACGTGGAATCATTGTGCGCATCGAGAGAAAAGAAAGTTTCTTTATGGGAAAAAGGTGTACCATTGGCTACTTTAAATTAATGGGACCTACTGGCAGGCTATTTTTGGATGGCTTTCCTTTGTGTTATGCATCGACATGACGCTTGTCAAATTAAAGGTTTTTCCTATCAAGGCTTAAACCTGCACCATTTGTTGAGGAAGATGGGCCCCATTTCTAGTAGGAGCTTCAAGATCAATTCAAGGGATACACATGCCAACTCAAGGGAATCATCAGGCGTTAAGGTCTCACCATATCCAAGATTTTAAAGATCGTCTACACGCACGAGCTGAAGCACTCCCCTTTCAATTACAATTGCCTCATCATGAGGACGAGTGCTAGGTTCTAGGTGTCATTTTTCTTTTATCTTGTAAGCTCCACCATGTTAAGGCCGTAGTTCCTATATATTCAGAGGTTTTGTATTTTGAAAGGAGTTAGTTCATGACTATTACGAGAGGGTAGTAATTGAATTAGTTTTAATCTTGAATAAAAATAGCAAAAGTTTTTGTTATTCATTCTTAGAACTTAACAAGTTCCCCTTGTGGGAAGGATTGAATATCTTATACTATGCTTTTTATGGTCTTTGTAATTTGTTCTTCGCCTAACAATGAAGAGGATGTGGTGTTTTGTGTCTAAATGTGTGGAATCAATTGCTGCCTGCTATTTCTATTTTATGCTTCTATGGTACTATGATCTTATTTATGTTGCAGTAGTTAAATCATGCTTATGCTCTTTTAATATTATTTGTAACACTTCATAAAGGTTTAGGTTGTGTTATGCAATATTAGAAGTGAACTACACTAATAGCTTTGGCGCATCACCTTAGATATTTTCTTTTCAGTTTATTTTGCATTTCCTTCTCTTTTCTCCCCCCAAATATTTGAAGAGTCATCTTCTAAAATCTTGGAGGTCACTTCACAGATAGAAATTTTGATCCCACGTCTATAAAGCTTCCCATAGGAGGTTTCTTGCCAAGAACAAAAGTTTTAGGCATTAACAGTTCCTTTTTTTGGCACACTCGATGGGACAGATCTTCTCACAATCACCTGATTAGAAGTCAAAGTTTATGGGTTGGAGGCCCATCACAAGGTCACTAGCGGCACAAAATCATAACTCACTACTATCACCTTTGGTGGCTGTAACTCACCAGAAAGCTTCAAGGTCTAACATAATGCAATGACCACAACAAATGGCTACCTAAGGAGCACTGATGAACTTTGTAGCTTGGAATGGTGGTAGCCCACTCATCCCTCTAGTAGCCTTGACTACATGGGAACCTATTCCTTCTAGCGCCTTGAAAGCACTCCTTAAATTCATAGGGGAAGACTTTAAAACTGCTATGAAGCATCTTCAAGATTTTGCAGATGTTTGTACAGTGCATCACATCACAAAACAAAACATAGCTTTAAGCTTACTAGTTGCCTCTTTCAAGGGAAGAGCTCTTGAATGGTATTGATCTTTTCCACCCAACTCCATCACCACATGGGATGACTTGGGTAATAGATTCTTTGACCAATTTAATGAGAAAGGGGACTGGTCATCTCTTCTTCAAAAGTTAATCACTATTAAAAGATCCCCACAAGAGGCTATTATTGACTTTAATACTAGGTTCCATAAAACCTAGTAAAGAATCCTAACAACATCCTGACCACTTGTAGGAATGAATATCATCTTCTACCTCAAAGATTTTAACTTAGAAATAGCCATGGTGATTCAGTCTCTTGGAGGTTAAACACTACCTGATGTGTACAAGTTGATTGTTAGAGCAAAGAACAATTTGATAAATTTTGGAAAACTTCCCCCATGGCCACCAATGCCTATGTTCTTGGAACGGTCAATTCTGCCTCAAGAGGAAGCCCCAAGTACCTCACAAGAATCCTCTTCCATGTATGTATACACTATAGCCTAGATAAGTGTGCTCACTCCATCGACGCTAGCCGTAGAAATGAATGATATGAAAACATCCTACAAAAATTCTCAATTGAGATCATAAACCTCAAGAGGTAGCAAGCTATGCCCCCAAAACCCCCTTTCTAAAATTACCAAGGCAAAAGACCACTGTATTAGCATAACCATTTCTAGGGAGGGCAGAGGTTGAATCATCAGATGCATCCTATAAATCAAATTGTCTTGATTCCTACTCCTTTGTAGACAACCCCTCCAAATTCACATAGAGAGTTGGTCGCTGGATAAAATAACTTGGCAAATGACTCAAAATCATGGTGATTTTCATACAATGATGCACATACACCTTGAAATTATCCAAGAGGTAATCTACAATAGAGGGTTTCTAAGAAGAGAAGACAGGGGGGCACACCTGATTCATCTCCTTACAGTTACCAATCCCCATGCATAAAAAATGTTGTCCCGATGGCTCAGGTGCAAGGTATTTCTTTAGAGCAAGAAGAGGAGATAGCCTTAGATCATGCGTTGTTCTCATGGGTAGAAGGTGAAGATGCAATCCATGCAAATGAGATTCCTGTGTTAAAAACCTCACAAGTCCAATTGGACTATTACACACGATCCAAGAAGAAACCAACCAAGACCCAAGAGGTTCTTGCAAGGCATAAAGAGACTTTCAGAAAGAGTTCAGGACCTCAACCATCTCCCTCAGCATATCAAAAGTGGAGTGAAATAGCTCAGAACAAAACAAAGGACACCAAAGTCTAACCCCAAGGGTCATTGAATGTGGTGTAGCACTTAAAGAAGGCCCCGACTAATGTCTCCGTCTAAGACGTCTTATCAATCCCTAAATATAAATCGTTACTACGAGAAGTGTTGGAGGACAAAGAGAATCCTATATAAGGTTATCCAACTGCAGAGCCAATGCAAACCACAAGGAGAAAAACTGGTGAGAATGCACAATCCCATGCATTATCTGCATTTGTAAACTCCAAAGAAGAGGTAATTAAATTAAAACCTACCCCATTTTACTTAACTCTCATCATGGGGGACAAGTTATTGCACAATTCTATGATTGATTTTGGTGTGAACACCATAGTGATGCCCAAACAGATTTCAGATGCATTGCAACTTCAATATGAACCTTTAGATAAAGGGGTAATGGAACTAGATGGGAAGAAAGTTTAAACCACGTGTTATCAAAGCTCTTCCCCCAACCTTATAATCTTGTCCTAGTATCACATTTCCCAATAAGTGGTAGTGATTGATATTCCACAGGTCTTTGGATTATGTTTGTCAAGAGATTTCACAACCAAGATAAGTGGGTACCTATCTTTAGATTGGTCTCACTTAATTCAGAGGACCAAATATGGTTAGAAAATGAAGGTACTCTTTGAGCTGCTACATCCAAAGAACATAAGAGAAGGCCCTCATTTAAAAATTCATGAGAAATGACTCATTTAGAAATTTTGATGCCACCAATGTCGAGACTTATGTAATCTACGATGAGGACCAATCTATCCACAAAATCATAAACAGAATAGAGAATGAGAGCCATAAAATTGAAAGCAAGTCTAGTTTTTGGACTTTGCATTTCAATGGTGCAAAATGTAAGATCAACTTCAGAGCCGGTATCCGATTGGTGTCTCCATCAGGAAAAGAGACCCATAGGGATTTTTGCTTCTAGTTTTCCTATAAAATAATGAAGCCGAGTATGAAGCCTTGGTTTGTGGCCTCAACCTTGTCGAGTGTATGGGTATATGTTGGAGATTATTGCACTATGTCATCATTAGTGTTGTCATTGATGTCAACCTATGTCAAACTCTAGTGTGATGATGTTGAGCAGGTGTTGAAGTTGGGGAGATTTTTGCAATTTCTAGTGTGGTGTTGATGAGAATGTGTTTTTGGTGATGAACATGTGTTGTTGTTGTAGTTGGTTCACTTGGTTTCCAAGCGCTTTTGAGAAAATTTGAATAAAGAGTGTACAAGGTGATAGAGTTGTGTTATACATTGTGCTTTGAATTTCTTCACGGTTAAAGATTTGACTATGCAGTTTGGATGAAATGATCATAGGTTTTATATCCAGAGTTTCAAGTTTTGGATCATACGACAATGGAAGATGTGTCTATTAGTGTGTTATCTGTGAAGAAGGTTGTTGAATGAACAAGAAAATTGAGAGGGGGGGTGAATTAGTTGTAGAAAATTAAAACATCAAAACCATCAATAGTAATCAAGTCCACATGCATTCATTAAACCCTTATTCTGTTAAAGTGATTAAACATGAAATGAAGATAACAAAAACTGGAATAACAACACCATACACAAGAGAACACCAGATTTACGTGGAAAACCCAATGAGGAAAAAACCATAGTGACGATTCGATCAAAATATAAGTAATTGCAAAAGCAATACAAGGGCTCATTTTCAGAATAAGACACATTGTCTAAAAAGGCTCACAACCAAGGCTCACATCCATAGAAAGAACACAAGAAAATAGAAGAGAAAAGTTACATAGAGAACAACTTCTCAATGCAACAAGGAACCGACCATAAATGTTCCAACACTTTCACAAGCTTGCATGAAATATTTTAGACACCTTCAACTCATTGCCTTCAAGAATCCAATACTTTGAATTTCATACTGCTTTGCTCAAATTCACATCTACACTTCTATAATTTACATCACACATATCAATCACATCGATCTCACATATATCTTGTCTCTCTCTTATATCTCACAACACCATTACTCTTATTTATATCAATATTAACCTTGAAAACCTTCTCCAAGGTTAGCAACTATCCGTTACACTTACAAATTCAAATTAGGTCGGCACCAACAAATTCCCGTGGTGGATAGGAATGAAGGCGACCCAAATAAATCCTTAATTAGGACCCTAATTAATTCTAACACACTCCAACACAATTTCAAAACTTTTGCATGTAGTGCTAACACAAGGTCGACCAATACCCATGCTAAACACCATAAAATATTAAGTACACAATTGCTTAAACTAATCCAAAAATTCTAGACAAAAAATTTCACTTGAAAATGATCTAAAATAATCCTCAAACCACTTGAGATCCAACAAAGACTTCATCCAAAATCACAACATGAAAATATTTCAACCCAGAACATCTGATAAACCTTATTCACATATTGATGCATGAAACACACAATGTATTGTACCAAATCAAGTGAAACCTTGTATTCTAAAAGATACAAACATTATAAGAAACTTCTCAAATATGCACAACTTGAAGCCAAACAATGGAGAATCGCAGAGAAAATACATTTCTCCCAGGCCACATAAAACATCACTAAAAAATTAGTTTTCACATTGGTGAAAATATCTCACTCTATACAATGATCCAGAAGCCCAAATTATGAATATAGCAACCTCTAACAACCTTGAGCAACATATTAAATCCACACAAGCATACCATCAACACAAAAGAAACACAAAGCACATCCCATAGCACATTTTGAACACTTGCACAACACTATTTTCTTTATTTATCAAATTTTCTCAAAAGCACTTGGAAACCAAGTACCAGAGACATTATCTCATCTCATTACTTCATTCCAACTCATCTTCAGACATTGCAACATAAAGATAGATCCATTTAATCACAACACTTCCTTAATATCTCAACTACACATGCACAACATGCAACAACCTATTTTCCTCTTTTTCACAATTTTCTCAATATCCTCAACATCTTCATCATGCAAAAAACTTCCTTAACACATAGTTGACATCAATGGCAACACCATCCTGTTGAATTCCTATTGACATCAATGACATCACCTTCATACTTGCAACAATCCCCCCCTTTGTCATTGATGACAACACAAGATGTGAAAAACCATCAAAGACAACATAACATCTTTGAACACACTTTCGTACAATTTCCTTTCTTTTCTCCCCCTAAGTAGATAATTTTTTCACATGATACTTTCTCCCCCTTTGACATCAATGGCAAAGGAAAAATGTTTTGCATTGTTCTCCTTGTTTGACACTAAACCAGGATACTTGCTCTGAATACTCCCCCTTAAGAGTATACCCAATCAAATCAACAACTCTGCAACAATGACAACATAGAACACTACCTACTCCCCCTGAGAGGTAGCCACCAACATCAGTCCATAAAAGAGATGAATCCATAGATCCACTGGATGGATGCATCTCCATCTGCATCTAGTTAAGAGAAGGAGGGGAAATAACCCTCAACTTCTCCCAAAGATACTGAAAAGTATCCTTAAGAAGAGCCTTAGTAAATATGTCAACAATTTGATCCTTTGTAGGTACATATTCAAGCTTTACCTCATTCTCCATAACCTTCCCTCTCAAAAAGTGATACCTAATTGATATTCTTTTCCCTTGAATGCATCATTAGATTCTTTGAAATGTTAATTGCACTTGTATTATTACAAAAGATAGAAATAGGCTCATCATATACTAATATGATATCCTTCAATGTCTGTCTCATCCATAAAACTTACATATAGTATGATGCTGCTGCAATATATTCAGCCTCTATAGTGGATAAAGAACTGAATCTTGCTTCTTACTTAACCATAAAAGCAATCTACATCCAAGAAATAATGCACCACCACTTGAACTTTTTCTATCATTAACACAACCAACCCAATATGTATCTATATAAGCATTTAATATGAAATCAGTATCCTTAGGATACCATAAGCCATAATCTAGAGCGCCTTTTAAATATCTGAATATCCTCTTCACAGTTGCAACATGTGTTTCTTTAGGATCTTCTTGAAATCTAGCCACAAGACAAACTACATGCATGATATCTAGTCTAGTAGCAGTTAGATATAGCAGTCCACAAATTATAGATCTATATTTCCTCCGATCAGCCTTAGGTGAATCATCTTTTCTCAATTTACAACCAGTCACCAAAGGAGTGCATACTGATTTGGAGTCTTCCAAATTCCAAACTTCTTCAACATCTCTTTGACATACTTAGACTGTGAAATGAAAATCCCTTTATCTATTTGATTGATTTGTAGCCCAAGGAAAAAATTCATCACCCCAAACATTTACATTTCAAACTCTTTTTGCATCTCTTCAACAAATTTA
This sequence comes from Sequoiadendron giganteum, assembly GCA_007115665.2. Lineage (NCBI taxonomy): Eukaryota > Viridiplantae > Streptophyta > Pinopsida > Cupressales > Cupressaceae > Sequoiadendron > Sequoiadendron giganteum. Next base: position 535,082,042 of record CM021101.1, read on the forward strand.
TTACACATAGCTTCATTTCCATATCATCTACATATACAACCACAGTAAAATTTTGTCTTCCTCAATTGTGAAGTAAAGATTACTATCTACAGTGCCTTTACTAAATCCTTTCTGTATCAAATATCTGTCGAATCTTGCATACCAAGCTCTGGGAGCTTGCTTCAACCCATATAATGCCTTCTTCAATCTGTAGACCATATCCGGCTGATCTGACAACTGAAATCCTTTCGGTTGTTCCATGTAAACCTCTTCTTCCAATTCACCATTCAAAAACATAGACTTCACATCCATCTAATAAACTTTAAAGTCCTTATATGCTGCAAATGCCAAAAACATTATGATAGCTTCCATCCTAGCGATAGGAGAAAATGTTTCCTCAAAGTCTATTTCTTCAAATTGTGAGTAAACCTTACACACAAGTCTTGCCTTATTTCTCAGCACTTTTCCAATCTCATTCAACTTGTTTTTGAAAACCCACTTAGTTCCAATTATGTTCTTGTTTGCCAGTCTAGGAACCAATTCCCAAGTCTGATTTTTCTCAATCTGCATAAGTTCTTTGATTTCCTTCATCCACTATTCATCTTTGCATGCCTCACTCACTATTTTAGGTTCAAATTTAGAAATTAAACATAGATTTACCTCAACTTCAACAACTCTGCTTCTTGTCAACACTCCTTTCCTTTTCTCTCCAATGATTTTCTCTTCAGAATGATTCTTTTGCACATACTCAGAGATATTAGGGGTCTTCTTCGAAGCTTCTTTCTCTTCGTTCTACACTTCTTTTTCTTCTTCTTCTTCTTCTCTGCAATTAGGTTCATCTGACACATATCCATCTACTGCAATTGAATTCTGCAAATTTTCATCAACCTTAACATTCACAATTTCAACAATATTTATCAACCTTTTGTTGTAACATATTTAAGCTTTTATTTTAGTAGAATATCCAAGGAAGACACCTTCATTAGACCTTGCATCAAAATTTCTTAAGTTTTATTCATCTCTTTTGATATAACATTTGCTTCGAAATACTCTAAAGTACTTCACAGTAGGAATCCTTCCATACCATAACTCATAGGGAGTATTTGTGCTGTTAGCTTAGCTTGAATTTTTTTAAGTATGTAAACAACATTATGAATTGCTTCTCTCTAGTAGACTTCTGGTAGATTTTCTTCTTTCATCATTGTTCTAGCAACTTCTTGAATGGTCTTGTTTTTCCTATTAACCACTCCATTCCGCTGAGGAGTTATAGGGGAAAACAAGTGCCTCTTTATTCCATGAACTTCACAAAACATGTTAAAATCATTGGAGGTGAATTGTCCACCTCTGTCAGAACTCAATTTTTTTATTTCCACATTCATTTCATTCTCAACTATAGCTTTAAATGCTTTGAATCTATCTACTGCATCAAATTTTTCTCTAAGAAAAGTAACCCATGTCATTCTAGAATAATCATTAATCAAAAGCATGAAATACCTGTCACCTTGAAGACTTCTCACCCTTGTAGGACCACACAGATCTGTAAGTATTAATTCCTGAAAATACTCCTTACTTGCTTTCCAAACTGACAATTCTTGCAAACAACATTGATAGGCTTTGTAATTCTTGGTAAATCTCTCATTGCATGAACTAAACAAATTCTCACCAAATTATCAAAATTCATGTTACACATCCTTTAGTGCCATAACCAACTATCATTAATCTGAGACACAAAGCAATGACCATCATCACCCTTAATTTGATAGATGTTTCCATCTATCCTTTTACTAGCAAAAATTACAGTTCCAGACCCTTTTCTGATCTCACATGTTTCATCCTTAAACACAAGATTATATCCTTTGTTACAAAATTTTACAACACTCAAAATATTATGCCTTAAACCCTTAACATAATAAACATCCTCAGTATTATGCTTGCCATCAAAACTGATTGAACCTATTCCACAAATATTAGCTCTGAATCATCTTCAAATTTAACTAATCCTCCATCATAATTTTCAAGTTTAAAAAACTTAATTTTGTCTCCGATCATGTGCTAAGAGAAACCACTATCAACAACCCAGTAATTCTTATCTTCTTTAACATAAAAAGAAAAAACCAAAGTACCTTCATTCTTATCCTTATTCTCTGGAACACTTTCCTTCACACAACTTTTAGAGTTAGCAAAACTAGATTCTTCCTTTATAGACAAGAACAAGCATTCATTATCATCAACATCTCCATAATCAAATTCATCATCAAAAATACCAACATCTTCTTTGACACGATAACTTCTTTTAATAATCTTTCCTTTATTCTCCTTATTCTTATTGTTCACAACTTTGTTTGGACATATTGAAGCATAATAACCTACATTTACACAACTAAAACATTTGAAAGGTATTTTACCTTGTACTTATCAGTGCCCTTTTTCATCCTTCTTACAAAGTTAGCTTCCAAATCATCAAGATCACCTCCATCTGAATATTTAATATTTTCTAATTTTCTAGCCTTAAAAACAGTCTCCACTTTTGAAAATTTTTTCAACCCAAGCTTTCTCATTTCAAATGAAGTTAGTGTACAAATCAACTAGTCTCTAGAATAAGTATTAAAATTTTCAACTTCCTCAATAATGAATACCTTTTCACTGTATGAATCGGGAAGAGTTCTGAGAAATTTCTTTACCACCCTAGGTTCTTTAACTTGTGCACCAAGATCTCTCATAGCACTTACTAGTTCATCAACTCTCTGCATGTAGGTTGAAATTGTTTCATCTTCACACATTAACATAGTCTCAATTTGTGCCTTTAGATTCTGTAACATTGCTTATTTAACCTTATCATCTCCTTCATAAATAATTTCAAGCTTATCCCAAACATCTTTAACAGTCTTAAGATTCATTACTTTAACCAATTCAAAATTTGAAAGACTATTCATCAGAATAAATATTCCCTTAGAATTTACCTCATGTTCCTCGATCTCATTACTTGTGCTCAAACCATATAGAGGTTCAACATATTAATTCTTTATTGCCTTTGCAATCTCAAATTCATGAGATGCCAAATATCCTTCCATCTTTGTCTTCCAAAATGCATAGTTTGTTCCATCAAATCTAGGCAATCAATTTGCTTCACCATCCCAGATCTACCTCAAGTGGTTAATCTCTTCTCCAAGGAACCTTTCTCTGATACCAATTGTTGAATGAACAAGACAATTAAGAGGGGGGTGAATTAGTTGTAGCAAATTAAGACATTGAAACCCTCAACAGTAATAAGATCCACATGCATTCATTAAAACCTTATTCTGTTAAAGTGATTAAACATGAAATGCAGATAACATAAACTAAATAACAACACCATACACAAGAGAACACCAAATTTACATGGAAAACCTAATGAGGGAAAAACCATGGCGAGGATTAGTTCACAATATAAGTAATTGCAAAACTAGTACAAGGGCTCACTGCCAAAATAAGACACACTATATAAAAAGGCTCATAGCCACAAAAAGAACAAAAGAAGATAGAAGATAAAAGTTACAAAAATAAAAAATTCTCAATGCAATAAGGAATCCACCAAAAATTCTCCAACACTTTTGCATCCTTGCATGAAATATTTTAGATACCTTTAGCTCACTACCTTTAGGAATCCGATACTTTGAATTTATCACTACTCTGCTCAAATTCACATCTACACTTATATAGTTTGCATCACACATATCACTCACATCGATCTCACATCTATCTTGTCTCTCTCTTGCATCTCACAACACCATTACTCTTATTGATATCAATCTCAACCTTGAAAACCTTTTCCAAGGTTGACAACTATCCATTACACTTACAAATTCAAATTAGGTAGGCACCAAAACATTCTCGTGGTGGATAGGAATGAAGGAAACCCAAATAAATTCTTTATTAGTACCCTAATTAATCCTAACACACTTCAACATGCTTTCAAAACTTTCACATGTAGTGCTAACACAAGGTCAGCCAATACCAGTGCTAAAAACCATAAAACATTAAGTACACTCTTCCTTAAATCAATCCAATTTTTTTGGAAAACAAAGTTCACTTGAACACGATTTGGAATAATATTCAAACCACCTGAGGTCCAACAAAGAATTCATCCAAACTCACAACATGGAAATACTTCAACCCATAACATCTGGTAAACCTTATTCGTACACTGACACATGAAACACACACTGTACTATACCAAATCAAATGAAAACTTGAATTTTGAAAGATACAAACATTATAAGAAAATTCTCCAATCCGCACAACTTGAAGCCAAACTATGGAGAAATGTAGAGAAAATACATTTCTCCCAAGCCACATAAAACATCACTGAAAAACTAGTTCACACATTGGTGAAAATATCTCTTTATACAATGATCCAAAAGCCCAAATTTTGATTATAGAAACCTCTAACAACCTTGAACAACATATTAGATCCACACAAGCATAACATCAACATAGAAGAAACACAGAGCACATCTTGAACACTTGCACAACACTATTTTCTCTATTTATCAAGTTTTCTCAAAAGCACTTGGAATCCAAGTACTAGAGACATCATCTCAGCTCATTAATTCATTCCAATTCATCATCAGACACTGAAAAATAAAGATAGATCCATGTACTCACAAAAATTCCTCAATATATCAACTATACATGCACAACTTGCAACAAGGTCTATTTTCCTCTTTTTCATAATTTTCTTAATATCCTTGACATCTTTATCATGCAGTAGACTTCCTTAACACATAGTTGACATCAATGACAACACCAACGTGTTGAATTTTTGTTGACATCAATGATGACACCTTCATACTTGCAACAAAGGTTATTTGGGATAAATGGAATTGTTTCGCATTTCTCCACATTGAGGTTTCCTATCTTGTAGATTTGGGAAGGTGCTTATATTGCTTACATATACCTTCCCCTAGAGTGTTTGGTGTTCAATTGTTCCACAAGGTTGGTTAGTGAGTTGTATGTCTGTGGTAGTATGGATGGTTGCACATGATGATAGTATTCTCAGTTGCAGGTGTTTGTGATAGTGTTGCTAAATATTTTGATGTTAGAATATTCCAGGATGTTGTGTGATGTTGCTACATGGTCCACAAGATTTTTTTGAACCTGGTTAAGAGTGAATTGATTGTTTGATAGTGATAGTGTAGGTTTAGCTAACCTTGCATGCTAGAGTTGATTATGAATATGGTTTGTTGTTTGTGGAAGTATGGTGTAGTGTGTCAGTGTAGATTTGGGTCCTGGTTAACCCTTGGTGTAGTCCACCTTCACTTATTTACACCATGGAAGTGTTTGGTGTTGACATTTTTGGTGGGTGAATGTTTGAGGTGCATACATTTCATTGAGGCCGACCTAGAGAAGTTGTTTGAGGTTACAAAAGATATATAATTAAGGTTAATTATTGGATATGTGTGTGGTGTGTTGTGTGGAAGTAGAGTGATGAGAAGTATGATGTGAATGTGATCAGGTGTTGAGACCAGATTTTAAATGCCTAAGGCTACTAGAAGTAGTGAGCAAAAGGTGTCTACATTTCAATGTACCTTAAGTATCTAGAGGCAGTGAGCTGAAGGTTGTGGATGGTGTAGAGTTGTTGTGGTGGATCTTCCTGTTGCTATGAGGTAGTGAACCTCCTTGTAACAATCTTATTCTATTATCTTTCTCCTCTAGATAGTGAGTCCTTTAGGAAGTGAGCCCTTGGCAATGAGCCATTATTTTATTTTGGGTAGTGAGCCCTTCTAACAGCGAGCCTTTCATAATTGGTGTTATTATTCATGTAAATGTGAGTTAATCCTCACCATGGTTTTTCCTCAATTAGGGGTTTTATGGTGTATGGTTGTGAATGTATTATGCTTTATTAGTTTACATTCATGCTAATGATTAATATAATTTTGAAGGTTAATGAGGGTTTGAATGTTTTAATATTCAATTGATTCACACCCCTCTCAGTTGTCCTATGTTTCTAAAAATTAGTATTAGAGCCGTGGTTCCTTGGAAGAAGCTTAACTGTTTGAGGTAGATCCGATGGCGTAGAAGAATGGTATCAAAGTGCCTATGTTTGATGGATCAAATTATTATTTTTGGAAAGATAATATGGAAGCCTTTCTTATCTCATTAGGGGTTTTTGTTTAGAAGTCCATTGAATGGATATACTATACCTACAACTGCTTTGAAAAGTGAAGATGAGATCAAGTATTATGATAATAATGGAAAGGCAAGGAGTTCTATCTTGAGTGGGATTTTTGATACGCCTCAAAAATACTAAAGAGATTTGGACAAAGTTGCAGAGAAGTTTTGAAGGAGATGATAAGGTTAAGCAAGCAAATATGTAGAATTTTAAAGTCAAATTTGAAACCCCAAGGATGTTAAAATTTGAAGATATTGCTGGCTATATGCTTAGAATGGATGAAATTGTCAATGCCATCAATGGTCTTGGTGGAAAAATGGAGGAAAGTGAATTTGTGTAAAAGGTATTGAAAACTCTTCCTAAATATTATAGTGCTAAAGTTTTTGCTATCTAGGAAGCTCAAGGTTTGGATCAATAATCTAGATATCAAATTTTTGGTGCTTTAACTATTTTTGAATTAAGAGAGTTTGAAAAAGATGCTCCAAGGAAAGAAACCACTTTTAAAGTCAGCAAGAAAGAGAATCATGAATCTGATCTGAATGATCTTGATGAAGTGGAAGAAAATTTTGTAATGAGATTGAAAAAGGGCATTGAAAATATAGAGGTAAGTTACCCTTCAAATGTTTCAATTGTGGAAAGATAGGTCATTATGCTTCTAAATATCTAATCAAGTTTCAAATGGAAAACATAAAGATCATAACGGTAAATCTGTCAAGAAGAGTTATTATGTTAAAGAAGATAGTGGTGTATCTAATGACAAGGACTATCCAGATGATGAAAGTGATGAGTGCTTGTTCATGGCTCTAAATTTTGGAACTAATTCTACTAATCTTGAAATATGTGCAAAGGAAATTGCTTTAGAAATAGGTTACAATATTGAAGGAACTATGTTGATTGTATTTCATGCAAGAGTGGAGAGAAACTACTGGATAATTGACAGTGGATGCTCAAATCATATGACAGGTGATAAGAGTAAGTTTATTAAGCTTGAAAAGTATGATGGTGGTCTTGTTAAGTTTGATGATGATACATTTGCTAAGATCCATGGAAAAGGTTTATCTAGTCTTGATGGCAAGAATAAGACATATGATGTAATTTATGTCAAGGGTCTTTGGTATAATATTCACAATGTAGGAAAAATGTGTAGTAAAGGATACAATTTGATGTTTCAGGATGATGGTTGTGAAATCAGAAAAGGAAGCTTCAAAACATTGGTTGCAGTTGGAAAAAGGAAAAAAGGAAATGTTTATTAGCTCAAAGGTGGTGATGTTAAGTGCTTTATGTCTCAAATCAATGAAAGTTGGCTATGACATAGAATAATGGGTCACATCAATTTTTATAGCCTAGTGAAGATCAAATCTACTGATGTTGTGAGAGATCTTCCAAGAATTACAAAGTCTATCAATGCACTTTGAAAGGAGTGTTAATTTGGAAAGCAGACAAAGAAGAGGTTCATAACTAAGGAATATTCTACCATAGGACCTTTGGAGTTGATGCATACAGACCTATGTGGACCTACCAAAATAAGAAGCTCTCAAGGTGATAGGTATTTTATATTGTTGATAGATGATTACTCTAGAATGACTTGGGTAGCCTTTCTCAAAGAAAAATCAAAATCTCTAGATAAGTTTAAAGCATTTAAGTCTATGGTTGAGAATGAAATGGATTTGAAAATAAAATTTTTAAGGTCTGACAGAGGTGGTGAGTACACCTCCAATGAGTTTAACAAATTTTGTGAAAATCATGGGATAAAAAGACATTTATCAACTCCTAGCACTCCTCAACATAATGGAGTTTTGGAAAGGAAGAATAGGACAATTCAAGAAGTAGAAAGAACCATGATGAAGGAAGAAAATCTACGAAATCTCTATTGGAAAGAAACTATTCATACTACACTGCACATTATTAATAGAGGACAAGCAAGAGTGAATATTTCAAAGACCCCCTATGAGCTATGGTATGGAAAACCTACTATTATGAAATATTTCAGAGTGTTTGGAAGAAAATGTTATATCAGAAGAGATGAAGAAAATCTAGGAAAGTTTGATGTAAGATTAGATGAAGGAATCTTCCTAGAATACTCTACAAAGAGCAAGGAATGCAAATTCTACAACAAAAGGTTAAAGAAGATAGTTAAAAGTGAAAGTGTCAAAATGGATGAAGAATCACACCAAATATCAGTATTGATAGAAGGATATGATTTTTATGAACCCCCTTATAGAGAAGAAGAAAAATCAGAAGAGAAAGAAGAAAATGAGATGCTAGTTGAAGAGGAAGAAGCTCTAGAAAAGAATCCTAAGACTCCTAAGTATGTGCAAAGGAATAATTTTGAAGATCAAATAATTGAAGATAAGAGCAGAGGTGTGCTGAGAAGAAGAAGAGCTACTATGGCAGAAGAATAGGTAAAATTCTGTTTACTCTATGAGGTAGAACCTAAAATAGTAACCAAGGCATGTAAGGATGAGAATTGGATCAAAGACATGGAAGAAGAATTGAGGCATATTGAGAAGAATCAAACATGGGGATTGGTCCCAAGATTAGAAAGCAAGAATATGATAGGAACCAAATGGGTCTTCAAGAACGTTAAATGAGAATGGAGAATTTATTAGAAAAAAAAACTAGGCTTGTGTGTAAGGGCTACTCACAAGTGGAAGGAATAGATTTTGAAGATAATTTTGCTCCAGTAGCAAGAATGGAACCCATTTAGTATGCTTTTGGATTTTTCAGCTCATAAATAATTCAAGGTGTATTAGATGGATGTCAAGTCTACATTCTTGAATGGTGAGTTAGTAGAAGAGGTATACATTGAACAATCAAAAGGTTTTCAATTGTCAAAAGATTCTGTTATGGTCTACAGGTTGAAGTAAGCTTTATATGGAATCAAATAGGCTCTTAGAGCTTGGTATGCAATATTAGATAAGTATTTATTGTAGTAAGGATTCAAAAAGGGTACTATAGATAACAATATTTACTTCAAAGTTGAGAGAGATCAAATCCTGATTGTGATTGTGTATGTTGATGACATAATATTTAGAGGAAACGTGTAAAAGGTTTATAGAGGAGATACCAAATGAGTTTGAAATGTCAATGTTTGGGGAGATGAATTTATTCCTTGGACTACAAGTTAGTCAATCAGATAAAGGTATATTCATCTTACAATCAATGATTTATAAATTGTTTTATTCTTTTGCTATTTTTAGCAGTTTTGTGAAAGCAGTGGTGGTTGACTTTTCCTTGGGCGAAATTGAGTTGCATGTGGTGAAGATGAGGTGTTTGTTTTGCTTTTAAAGCAGAATGGACCTATTTTTAGATGCTTTTTGGGATGGACATGCAAAAAGTGTGAGTTTTCCACTTTTATTACACATTATGATGTAGTTCTAGAGGATTTTTTCTAGGCTTTCTTCTTGAGCTCGGATTAGGGTTTTGGAGAGTTTTATTTAGGAGAAAAACTTAGGGTTTTTATCAATTCAGATCATTGTTTCTTCCTCTCTTGTCCATGTAGAGAGTTTTGTAAGCAGTTTTGTACTCAGATTTTTGAGAGTTTCACTCCTTCATTCAATAAAACAACAGAATTTCCTTTCTCACTTCTTGTTTATGCTTTGCAATAGTAATTTGATGTGTCTTGTGATTCAATTTTTTTGAATCCTTGTCTTTTCTTACTATTGTAAAGTGATTTGTAGGAGTTGCATTCTAATTCAGGTTGTGCCTTGTGTTTATTCTAAACCTTTGCACAAATCACTTTTGGATTATATGTGTTGTGAGATTGTGAGAATCAAGTTTTAAAGAGGTGGCGAGAGTGAGTTATTATCAGAATCTTCTTAAAGTTGGTCAATGATTTTAGGTGATAGAATTTCAGTCATAAGTTTTAAATCCAGTTTATCCTTTTAACTCTTTACCTCAAAAATCATTTACAATAGGAATTATCATTCAGAGAACCAACTCACTCTAGAGATTCCTTCTTCGATTAGATCACCTATGTCTGAAGAAGGTTTCCATGTGTCAAAAGATAGTTAAGTTTTCTGCAAGCTTAGCATAGGGTGCATATCTGATTGATAACAATTTTTGGCATGCCCGGTGGGGCTCTGAAAGTTAATTTCAGAGAAGTTTTCAACCTATTAAATTGCTGTTTGGTGTATGTAGCAATTTTATTTTGCCTTTTGGAGGCCTTTTACAATATACCCGACGACTCCGTTTTCTGATTTTGCATGCAGACTTAGTGCAACCTGCGCATGAGAAAAGTACAAACAAGATCAAGTTTTTCCCCATCCAAATATCTACAGTTGTCCCCACCATGAAGGAGAGGCAGAGCAACTAAGAGATTATTTGATACACCTGGGAGGTCAAAGTGCATGCCTCTAATTTTTAGTCCTATAGTTATGGTGCCAGGAAGTCCTGTTCCTATAACACAAGCACCACCAATGGCAAGACAACACGCTTTTGCACCTTTTAACGGGGCAACCCGTTAAACATTGCACATTATGATGATATTTCAGCAACAACTTTCAGGAGTCTGCCATACTTTACCAGGGAAGACCAAACTACTTCCATTGAACACATTCGAGATGTGGCCACTTTATGCTCAGTTCACAACATCACTCAAAAGAGCGTAGCACTGAGGCTCTTGGGTGCATCACTTAAGGGAAAATATTTGCAATGGTTCAGAGGTCTCACAACAAACTCAATCGCAACATGGGATGCATTAGGTGATGGCTTGTACCAACATTTTATTGACAAGTCAAATCATCTATCCTTATTAGAATAGCTTAGCACGATCAAGAGAGCGCCGCATGAGCACTTGGACGATTTCAACTGCCAATTCCAAAGGACCTAGGACATAATTCCTTTAATGGTAAAACCTTTACCAGATCATGCTTTTCTATTTTTCTTACAAGCCTTGAATAGCAGGATTTTAGTTATGACCCAATCTATGGGCGGTAACACACTCCCTAATGCTTTCGACATCACCATCAGAGCAGAAAATTGTCTTATTTCAGCTGGGGAAATTGCCCCAAGGCCTCCCATGCCTTTGTTTCCTGAAATTCAGTTGCCTACGCTTGCATCTTTACCACCCCTAGCTGCTGTTCCCCCTGTTCTAGCAATAGGTTATCAGGCCACAACTCAAGAAATCGCTGTCCCAGTCCAATCCTAGGAATTTCAAGAGATCAAAAACATACTAAATAATTTTGGGAATGATCTAGTGAGAATTAAAAAGCAAGTTGGCCATGAGCATAAGCCCTATCAAGCCCTGTATCAGTAGAACAGGACAACCTTTCAAAATGACTATCAAGGCCAAAGGATTTTTTTTAACTTGAGACCTTTCCAACCCTATAATCCGAACGCTGCCAGTTCATCAAAGGAACTTGTACCGCAGAATAATATTGCACAAGATTACGACTAGTGTTATCCATGCAACCAACCCTATAACCAATCAACATGTGTGAATGACGTGAGAAATTAGGCCTTAATGGTCCAAAATAGCTATGTTGGTTTGGAAAGTGTTCCAATTCAGAATCAAGAACAAAAAGAGAGTTTTGAAGTTGCTTTGCCAAACTGGCAGAGTTCTGAATTTTGTGGCGTGAACGGTTAGGATCAGAAAAATTTCCCCTATTTCAGCCAATACCAGATCAAAAAAGAGGGCCATGCTTTTGGGGTAGCAAGTTGGAAACACACAACATCAATCTACTAAAGACAATCTGCCTGTTTCTTCATCCCATGTTACTTCTGCAACACAACCTAAAGTGTAGATTCTACAAAGAGGCCAAGAAGTACTTGGGAAGGAGCAGTCTAAGACGCAATCGCAACCTTTGCAAAAAGGAAATGACGCTGCTATTACTAGGGGTCAACAAAAGGTAAGCCCCATTTCTTTCAATATTGTTGAGCATCTTAAGAAGACCACTATCAGTATGTCAGTTTTGGATGCATTGCATATTCCGGGTCAAAAGAGCTTGCTGTAGGATGCCCTCGCTGAGCTTATGTTTCTGACAATTCTAATCAAGGGAATGCTAAAGTCATGCTTGCAAATAGCTTGGAAGTAAAAAATGAACAAAAAATTCAAGAGGTAAAGCCTCCTCCATTTTATTTGAGTTTGATTATTGGAGATAAAATAGTACATAACTGTATGGTTGATTTTGGTGCGAGTAGCTCAGTTATGCCTAAGAGATTAGCTGATAGACCAGGTCTTATTTATGAGCCTAACTCCTAGAAAGGTGTAGTTCAGTTGGATGGATATGTTGTTAAAACTACTGGCATAATTAGGAATTTATCCTTTACTTTGCATGCATCCCCGAATTTTGCAATCCATCAGGATATACATGTTAGTGACCTGCCGCCCCATTTTTCCATTTGCCTCTCAAGAGATTTCACAGCCAAACTGGATGGTTTCTTGTCTTCTGATTGGTCTCATCTGTTCTTTAGGAAAAGATATGGTACAGAAGTAACCATAAAGTTTGAGCCTCTAGCCAAAGACCATATCGAGCCATATGTTTCGAGTCCTATAAATGCTAACCTCTACGTCACCCCTGTACTGGAGGAGCAAACCATGACCTTAGACCACAACACCCCTATAGAAAATGTGAATGTAGATGAATGGGCACCCGAAGATCATGAGCTTGATCCTTTCCAACACACATATGAGATAGGATTAGGGGCTTATATGATTCATGAACCTGAGGTTGTTATCCCTAATCTGATTAAAGAGGAAGAGCAGCCTGCAGAGAAGGAAGCTAAGCTTTGGAAGATTTACTTTGATGGATCAAGGAGTAGTGTAGGTGCTGGTGGTGGAGCCATGCTGATTTCACCAAATGGAAACAAGTATTATTCATCTTTCAGGTTTGCATTCAGCTGTACAAATAATACAGCCAAATATGAAGCGTTGGTGCATGGCCTAAAATGGGCCCAAAAGAGAGGTATTAAATTTTTACGAGTTTATGGTGATTCAGAATTAATAGTGAGTCAGGTTAGGAATCTGAATGCTACAAAGAATGATTCACTTAAAAAGTATAAGCATCGAGTATGGGATTTGATAGAAAATTTTGATGCTTTTAATATTCTTTCAGTCCCTAGAAATGAAAATAAACATGCAGATAGGCTTGCTGCCATAGGACCCCAATTTGATATTCCGAATGAAATTCACAAGGTAGAGGAACGATAGTATGTGAAAATTATAGTCAGACCTTCTGTACCCGACAATAATGTGAGTTGGAAAGTTTTTGACAATGATGAGCAGATCGTGAGCTTCTTAATTGCTAAAACTGAGTTCATTGATGGAAATCAACATAAGTGGAAGCAACAGTACACCAACCAGATTGTGCAGTTAAAGAGAAACAAGCTGCCAAAGGGGTTGGTCAAATTAGAATCTATTTCAATTTTGATGACCAAGCAAGGAAAGACAAATGCAATATGATTTTCAAGTAGGAACACTACAAAACCATCAAATAAGCTTCTCAAGTTGGGAAAGGTATGTAATAAAGAGGAACATCAAGCTTTCATTATGTTATGTCAAGAATTCAGTGATGTTTTTGCTTGGTAGTACAAAGATTTAAAAGGATTTGATCGAAAATTAGCCCAACATACTATTGAGTTAGAACCTGGTGCAAAGCCTGTAAGGCAAAAGCAGAGGCCCCTTAATCCTAAGTTAGAGCACCTTATGAAGGCTGAACTGAATAAGTTAGTTGAGAGTGGCATTATTTTTCCTATTAAGCATACGTCTTGGGTATCTAACTTAGTTCCAGTTAGAAAGAAAAGTGGGGAAATTAGATTATGTGTTGATTTCCGAGATTTGAATAAAGCTTCCCTGAAGGATCATTATCCACTCCCTTCCATGGAATAAATTTTGCAAGTGGTTTCTGGTTCTGACAGATTTTATTTGCTGGATGGGTATTCAAGGTATAACCAGATTCTCGTAAAGCAAGAGGACCAGTTCAAAACAACATTTACAACCAAATGGGGCACCATGGCCTATAAAAAGATGCCTTTCGGCTTATCCAATGCTGGAGCAATATTTCAGCGAGTGATGGACATGGCTTTCCACGACCTCATGAATAAATTTGTTCTGGTATAGTTAGAAGATATTACTATTTTTTCCATAAATGCTAATGAACATTTTGAGCACTTAAAATAGATTTTACAAAGATGCAGAGAATTTGGAGTGTCTCTCAATCCAAAGAAGTGTATTTTTTCTATACACGAAGGAAAACTTTTTGGACATATTGTCTCAAAGAAGGGTGTTTCCATAGACCCTGAGAGATTTTCTGCTATTCCTGAGTTACCATTACCAACTCACAAGAAAAGATTACAAAGATTTCTTGGGAGGATCAATTTTGTAAGGAGGTTCATACCCAATATTGCAGCTTTGCTGCAACCTCTCACTGCTATGCTTAAAAATAATATGCCTTTCAGTTGGACCAGGGAAGGTAAGAGGAGTTTTGAGCTGATAAAGGAAGCCCTTGTAGCTGCCCCTACCCTCATTAATCCAAATTATGACAAATATTTCATTCTTTATGCTTTTGGAGGGGTTGATACTATTTCAGCTATGTTGTGCCAGTAAAATGATGAAGGCTTGGAGCAGCCTGTAGCGTTTTTCAACCAGGTACTACACAATTACGAGGTGAATTATTCTTTTGTGGAGAAGCATGTTTTTTCTATTGTGAGAAGCCTCAAAAATTTTAGGCATATATTATCTAATAACATAATTCAATTATTAGTTGCTCATTCGACTGTCAAAAATTTCTTACTTAACCGAGATATTAATGATAAATGTGCTGGCTGGATAACCAAGGTTATGGAGTTTGATATTGACATTAAAATAGCTAAGTTTGTCAGGGTCAAGGGTTTGTGTGAACTAATTGCAGAAAATACAATGGTTAGTAGCTTAAAAGAAGTTGAGGGCATTGATACAATATTAAATAATGATGATGTAGTTACTGTTTTAGTTCCTGGTGCTACTTGGGTGCAGCAAATGATACACTATTTATAGAACGGTGAGTTTCCCAAAGGCTTGGACAGAGTGAAAAGAAGGTACTACAAATTACAAGCCATTCCTTATGCAATTATTGATGGTATTCTTTATAAGAGAGACTTTTAGGGTGTTTTATTAAGATGCATTGAGCCTGGTCAAGTTGACAAGCTGTTAGGAGATTTTCATGATGGGCCTTCAAGAGGCCACTTTGCTGCAAGAACAATAGCCCTAAAAATTATGCGAGCTGGTTATTATTGGCCAGATTTATTTAAAGATGCAATTGCTTGGGTCCAAGGATGAAAGATGTGTGCTTTGTTTTCTGGAAAACAAAGGCTTGCAGCCCTGCCTCTACATCCCATTCAGGTGGAGCAACCATTTTCCAAGTGGGGTTTAGACTTCATTGGATCAATCAACCCGCCTTCAAGCATGGATCATAAGTGGATTCTTACTGCAACAAACTATTTCACTAAGTGGACCTAAGCTGTTGCTTTAAAAGAAGCAAATGAGACTTCTGTACTTAATTTTTTATCAACTTAGTGTCGAGATTTGGTACCCCAGATTCAATAATCTTTGACAATGGTTTAGCCTTTATTGGTTTGAGGATTTCTGAGTGGTCAGTTAGGAATAATATTTTTCTGAACAAATCTTCTAACTATTATCCATAGGGTAATGGGCAGGTAGAATCTACAAACAAGAACCTGATCTGGATAATCAAGAAAATAGTAGAGGACAATCAACGAACATGGCATAAAAAACTTAAGTTAGACCTTTGGGTTGATAGGGTGACTTCTAAAAGAGCCACTGGTTATTCTCCCTATGTACTTGCTTATGGAAAGGAAGCTAAGTTACTTGTTTCCATTGAGTTACCAACTTTGAGTTTTGCTAAAGAACTGGAATTGTTGAATGAACAACCTCTTGAAGTGAGATTTGCACAGTTAATGGAGCTCGAGGAAACCAAAAAAGAAGCATTAAGGTAGTTGGAAATACATCAACCTCAGATGAAGAGCTCTTTTGATAAAAGGGCAAGGCCACGAGTTTTCATCATTGGTGATTTAGTCTTTAAATGGAATGAATATAAAAGTAAACCTGAACGACATTCAAAATTTGATGTAATTTGGGACGGGCGTTATGTGATCATGGAGTGCAAGGAACATAATGCTTTCCAACTTTCTAAGTTGACTGGAGAGGTGCTATCTATCCCAATTAATGAGATCCACCTCAAGCATTGCCTCTGAGATAAGTATTGTTTTGTAAATAGTAGATTAGTTGCTGCAAATAAATGCTTTACACACATTTCATTTAAGTTGTTTTTGCTTTCCCTAAGCGCTGCTGCGCATGTTTTGGTTGGCCATCAGGGCCTATTAGTTTGCTTTCAGTATATTTGGTTTTGTTTTTCTATTGTTTGGAGTGTTACTGTTCGATTTTTTGAGTGTCATGAAGGGGCAAATTTTACTCTGCGCCAAATGGAGTATTAAAGACAATTGATCTAATGCTTAGCAGGCAAGCATTCAACAGAAATCACCAAAATGTTACCAATTTTCACTACAGCTCAATTGGTAGGGCTGATTAGTTTCATTTTAAAGTGAAAGTTTAGTTATTTGTTGCATTGCTTAGATTGCTGTTTGCATCGGATCTATTAGGTCTAGTTATGTAAATGTTTTCAATGGATAGAATTTCAGAGTTACTCTGTGCTTTACAATTGAAATGAAGTATAAAGCAGAATACATAAATGTTTAAGCATATTCATTGCTTCATTTATTTTACAATGTTTATTCTCATTACAATATTTCATTTATTCAGAAATAAATTGTGCAAGTTTGCATTGAGATACATTTCTTTTCAGAATGGAAAACAAGAAAAGAAATCAAAGTGCCCCACACAAGCTGTGGGAGTAGCCAGACAATGAATCATGAGAAGCATGCTACACTATTGAAGATGTAAGAAAGAAAGACACATAAGCATGAACATAATTATCATTGCCTATTGCTTTTAGTCGATTCGGGAATGGTGGACCATCCTTCATCCTTGAGCTCCGATTGACCTGTAAGAGAAGTAAAGGGTTGTTAGAGCTCTGATTATGAACATCCCTATATGAATCACCAACAATAATGTAGAATGCTGCTAATAATACATTGAAATAACTTGAAGAACAAGAGTTGGACAAAAGCCAAGAAGGAAACATCATAATAGTATATTGTTTTATCTAACATTGTTTGTTTCCATGTGTAGGTATATGAAAAGCTATGTAGCTGATCATTTGATGAAAACATAATAGCATGTGGAGTAAAACGAGCTCCCACAAGGGTAGAGCTTGACATGCTGCCCCTAAACATACAAATGGGACTGAGTAAGGAAATACAATCATCATGCTCATATGAGCCGATCATGAAGGAGTGAAACAGTTTTAAACTATCAAAACAATCAAGAATTTTTTTCACTCATAACAATCAAAACTGAGAAAAACGAAGTGAGAATTACAAGTGAACAATGAGCTCAAATTCAGATACAAATGAGCTCATCAATTTACATGTTGAGGAACATAAGACACTGTCAAATTGATTGCATTGTTTCTGCCATATGATGTTTGTTTGTATTTATTCATGCTGTTCCAAGATGTTCTTTTCAGATGCAATAGGAATTTCATGTCATAAATGGTGATAGTGAACAGGCATACATATAAAATTCATAAATCAAGCTACAAAATTGAAGGATTGAAAGCTATTTATAGTGGTTTCATTTAATCATAAAAATGCATGAGTGCCAAGGAATAAGAACATCAACATTGTCAAGCCATTGAGTACAAATATCAAGAAAAAACCAATTCTGGGTATGATCAAAGAGCTGCATTTTTTTTAGTGTTCACCTGCATAAGATAAGTGATAAATGTGGCAGGTAATTTACAGGTGTATCATGTTGGTTGGATGCCACTTTTCAAGACAAGTAAAATGAAATGATTTTGAAAGCAAAAAGAATTCTATGTGTTTCATTGAATGCATGCAAAGGTTATTATCATGTTAAACATGGGAATCGCATGAAGTAGAAAACATATTTTGTTAAGCAACTAAAGGCTCTAAATAATTTTTGAGCTTCATTGCGTTTGTGCCTTTCAAGCAAATAGTGGAAAGAATTTAGCTTGTTCCATTAAGAGTATTCTCTGAGTAAGGTAAGGTTTGCATTCTGAGAACAAGTAAATGAAGTTACAATAGTGCAAAGAAAAATAATCAAGAGCATTTTCCTCTTAGAAAAACGAAATACTCATGTTGGGCTTTCATATTCAAATACAAATGCCATCAAAATGCAAGATTTTGAGCTTTTAAGTTCTTCAAAATGAAGGAAATAACAAATATTGGTCGTAGCCATGAATGTATGAAAGCCATAAAATAAAGTATTCTGGAATAAAAAATGCATGGAATGCTATTATGGGTCGAGCCCAAAATTTGGAGAAGTGCAAGTTAAAACAAATTTCTTTTAAAATATAGAATACCCACATGGGGTTTTCAGCTACAAAATGTAAAATCCTTCAAGAAAAGTGGATAAGAGTTTCACAGAGTCTCAAGACCCATCTGGGTTCTTTCTTAACAAGAAGCAGGGTATTCTTTTTGACTTCATACAAAGGAATGAAAGAATACAGTGAGATTAAAATACTCAGATGAGCATATGATAGCCGCGACCATGAAGTTTTGGAAAAATTCAGAAACAAAATTTAAGGAATACAATGCCATGGTCGAGCTCTTATGGTGGCCTATAATGAAGACAATACACAAATTTTTTCAAGTGTTTATTCCATAGGAAAGTAAGCTTCATTATTTTGGCAAACTCTTTGAGTTTTGTTTACAAAAAATGCTCAAACTTGAGATTCCAAATGAAACACTGAAAATGCAATAAAAATACAAGGTATAGCCGTGGGTTTCACTCATCATTCTTGCTGCAAGAAAGCTTCAAATAGACCTCCAATGGCGGCCATATGTAGGGAAATGAAATGATAAAGCATAGAGGAGAAAATCAGAAAAATACATGCCATGGTTGTGGCCTTGAGGCCAAGATCTGCTTTCAAAATGAAGGGGAAAAGCCACGAAATGGTTTGAAATAACTTACTCTTGTTTGCATATGAAGAATCGACCCACAAAGAAGTCGATAGCCCAAGTCCTCAAGCATTTCTTGTCAAACCCTAACTCCATGATGGTGGCACCATTCTCCCAGCAGAGAGCTTTCTCTCAAAACATGAAGAGTCAAATGATGGCTCAAAACTTAGGTTTGGCTAGTTTTATCATTAGGGTTTCCCTTTAAGTAGTACGAATTTGAGCTTATCACATTAAGTCATGTTTTCAAATGCCTTTGGTATTATTCCTTGATAATGTATTCATGCCCTAGGTCAAACTTTTGAAAGTTTCATTTGACATCATATGCCTAAGTTTTTAGGTTAAGCATTTGAATAGTATTTCAAGTCTAAAAAAACCTTAGGGCTTTTAATTATTTTCGATGCTTTGCCTTAGTGAAATAAAAGTATTTCATATTGATGCTTAGGTTTTGTTTTATTGATTTTTTTTAGAAAAATCAATTAAGACTCAATGTTAAATATAGTCTTATATTTTTTATGATTTTTTTAGAAGAAAAATCAAGTTGTAATGGAGATATAAAAGTTTGTAATATTTTGCTAAGATTTCCAAAATCTTAATTGTAAAAATAGGTCAAATTGAGAAAATAAAGCTGCAAATATCTTGTAAAGTAGAGATTAAAACAATGATTTATAAATTGTTTTATTCTTTTGCTATTTTTAGCAGTTTTGTGAAAGTAGTGGTGGTTGACTTTTCCTTGGGAAAAATTGAGTTGCATGGGGTGAAGATGAGGTGTTTGTTTTGCTTTTAAAGTAGAATGGACCTATTTTTAGATGCTTTTTGGGATGAACGTGCAAAAAGTGTGAGTTTGCCACTTTTATTATACATTATGATGCAGTTATGGAGGCTTTTTTCTAGGCTTTCTTCTTGAGCTCGGATTAGGGTTTTGGAGAGTTTTATTTAGGAGAAAAACTTAAGGTTTTTATCAGTTCAGATCATTGTTTCTTCCTCTCTTGTTTATGCAGAGAGTTTTGTAAGCAGTTTTGTACTTAGATTTTTGAGAGTTTCACTCCTTCATTCAATAAAACAACATAATTTCCTTTCTCACTTCTTGTTTATGCTTTGCAATAGTAATTTGATGTGTCTTGTGATTCAAATTTGTTGAATCCTTATCTTTTCTTACTATTGTAAAGTGATTTGTAGGAGTTGCATTCTAATTCAGGTTGTGCCTTGTGTTTATCATAAACCTTTGCACAAATCACTTTTGGATTATATGTGTTGTGAGATTGTGAGAATCAAGTTTTAAAGAGGTGGCAAGAGTGATTTATTATTAGAATCTTCTAAAAGTTGGTCAATGATTTTAGGTGATTGAATTTCAGTCATAAGTTTTAAATCCAATTTATCCTTCTAACTCTTTACCTCAAAAATCATTTAGAATATGAATTATCATTCGAAGAACTAGCTCACTATGGAGATTCCTTCTTCGATTAGATCACCCATGTCCGAAGAAGGTTTCCATGTGTCAAAAGATAGTTAAGTTTTCTGCAAGCTTAGCATATGGTGCATATCTGATTGATAACAATAAGAAGCATAATTCAAGTCAATTACAATATGCAACTTAACAATAAATTCATATTTAAGCATTTTGCAATGTTTCTTATTTATTTTTATCACATGCACTAACACTTTCAGGATCTCAAGGACACTTCTTAATCTTTCTCATGTGAGATTGGTATGGCTACATTAGTCCAACAAGGGTTTTAGATATGAGTGGTAAGAAATCCTTTGTGTTTTCATTATCATTTGTCATTTATTTATTTGAATCTACTCTCTTGAGAGCATGTACTCTTTAGCATCTATCATCATAGCTATTATAAAGGTGGGAACACCAACACAAGGTTTTACCAAGGCAAGCCCCTATACAAAAAAACCCTTTTTCATTTTCCTATGTTGCAGGTTTATAGGTTACTGCCGTGTGAAGTGGATTAGACCTATCAACTCCTTTGAAGACTCCTAAACTCTAGTTCATGATTTTATAGTATTATTATAAAAAAATTAGGGCATGTTGATTACCTAAGCTCTATCAGACTTTAGATCTTGATTTATATTGGTATAGGTGCTTAGACACTACTACATTTGCATAAGCTCTAAAACCCTAATTTTTGATACTTTTAAACTAGGGCATCCAACGCCCCTGTCTTGCCAATTTTGCTCTAGATTTTAGTGACAGGTTCTCCTTTATATCTCCTTCTCAGAATATCAATCCACCTATCTCCCAACATATTCTCCAATTCACTTACCAAAATACCAATCCACCTATTGCTACCCCTAGCCCTTCACATTCTACCTATTTTTAAACCACCTCACCTACCGATCCTATCATGAACCAAATTTTGTAAAATGTGAGATCTTTACACCAACAAATATCCAATATGAATAAAAACCAATCCTAATCCAATCCTACATCATACTTCACTCATATCCCATTATCATTCATAATATTATATATTCCTATACCACAAACATTGAAACACCTAATTTTGAGAAGTACAATGGAAAAGTAGACTCTGATAGCCATATGCCAAATTTCACCACGCTATGCAGGGATTTTTTGTTTTAGGATGCTCTCTTAGCCAAGCTATTTCTTTGGTTGTTAAAATACATGGCCTTCGATTGATTTTTTTCATTACCTAACAATTCAATCCACTCTTTTTAACAAATTTTGAATCAATTTATTCAACATTTCCAAGCTAATATTGGAGCTGAAGTTAGATTGACTGATTTGGTTAATTGTAAGCAAGGAGCCAAGGAAAAATTGACTAACTTTATAGGAAAATATCAAGCCCTCTTATCTCAAATCCCATATTCCCTTTCGAATGTTGATGTGCAATGAATTTTCATTGGAAACCTACAACCGTACATTTAGGATAAGGTTCTATTGATACACTATCCTTCATTCACACATCTTTACACAAATCTTTGTGATTACCAATTTTTGGTTAGCCAATATGAGGGCTTGTCCTTATTAGCTCCCATTGAAAAATACAAGAATTATAATAATAATTATCAATCATTTAATAAAAAACAAAAACTTTATCAAGTTAAATTTTACTTCTTCCAAAAAATATCCCAAGTATAGGTTGCAACAACAACACCTTTTTCTGCATCCCCTATCAATCTAAACCAAACAATCGACAATTCTCAAAGCTTTTCAAATATCTTCATTCCATTATTCTACAAATTCTTAACAATAACTTAATTCATTTCCTTCTATTCGTCTCATATATACTACCAAACCTTTACCTCCTTCTTTTGAACCGAAGGCCTTTTGTCAATATCATCAAACACTTGGGAATGATGCCAAGTGATGCATGCATCTTAAAAACTAAGTGCAATACCTCATTGAATCTAATTCCACTCAAGTGGCTGGTGTGAATGATAAAACAAATAAATCTGTTGCACCTCCAAATCAAAACTTACAAATTTATACCAATCCATTACCTAGACATTCTTCTAATTTGGTAGAGCCATATGTCAATACATTACCCACATCTATAACCTTTGATCATAATAGTAAACCATTGGATAATATGGTTTCCATGATAGATGTTCATCCTCACCAAGAACAAGCTAAAATTCTTCTTGATATCACTTTAACCCACATCTATACCCATATTCATTCACTGATGGTCCTCTTTACATTACCACTAAAATTAATGACAAACCCAGATGGGGAGTACTCATTGATCCGATATTCTTAGTGAATGCAATCATATAAGAGTTCCTTTATGTGCATGATTTGTGCCAAGACAAATATCAGCAATCAAAAGTCTCAATTAGAGCACATGATTGTTCCACTCACCCTAATATTGGTACCTTGACCCTTCATGTCCAAGTTGGACCAAAAATCATGGATGTACCTTTTTCTATAATTCCTACCTGGGATCAATTTTGTGTGAAGTTAGGTCACCCATGGATTACTTCCATACATGCAGTCCCATCTATCATTCATAAATGCCTAAAGTTTCCATTTGAAGGACAAGTGCACACTATACATCATAGTGGGTTAAGTCTCTTGTCTCCTTGTGGGAACTTTTCACTTGATTAAATTTTGGCCACAACCAACCTAACCCATTCAACCCATGATGATGTTGTTTTCCTATCTTATCAAAAATCCAAAGCTAGCCACATTGCTCAAATTTCTCTCAACAACACCTCATATACCATTTCAGTTGCTACCCTTGAGGTCTCTTAATCTTTTGTGGCTATGCCATATGCTCCTCCTGTCCCATAGGTAGTGAATGACTCACAACCCGAACTTAGTATCCTCCCATGATTTCAAGCATCTGGTATGTATTCTATGGTCCCACCACCCCTGTCCTATCTAGGACCATGAGGTAAATTCTTGGAACAACCTAGACCTCCCCATGTATCTGGGATTACTTTTGTTCATCCTATCTCTTCAAATTCTAGAGGAAATAAGTTTGGTGTATGAAAATATCATTCTCTTTTTATCTCTCAACCTTTAGTGGCTCTTTATGTTCCTCATTTTGCAAAGGAAGAAAATTAATTGACATTGGGAAACACCCAAGTTGC
Source organism: Sequoiadendron giganteum (assembly GCA_007115665.2). Taxonomy (NCBI): domain Eukaryota; kingdom Viridiplantae; phylum Streptophyta; class Pinopsida; order Cupressales; family Cupressaceae; genus Sequoiadendron; species Sequoiadendron giganteum. The sequence goes on from CM021101.1 coordinate 535,105,779, forward strand.
ACCACACAAGCTCCAAATTGTACATAATAAAATCAAAATATGAAAGAATGCAAGGGACAATGTCGTTCTATGGCTCACTAGCTTGTTGAAAGAAGTGACCCTTTACCTAACGATCATTCTCCCAAGAAGTTAGATATTTATGAGTTTCCTCTAGATCACCCATCTTCACCATCCCTTGACTCCGTTTTACTTTTTTTTCCAAAATATGAACATGAGCCTTACCTTTCTCAATTAAGCCAAAAGATAAAAAGTTTTCTACCTTTTCCATCATCAGTTCTATGGGGTTCCTCTATGTCTCCCTTGGCAACTCCTTCCTCTATGAGTGTTAGTGATTGTGACCATGCTGGTAGCACTACCATATCACCCATTGTGGTATATTCTGACATTGATACAGATGATAACATGGATGAACCATTGGAAAATCATAAAGAATTATCTTCATTTTTTATGAAATCAATGAACTTAGCTTTTGGGGGCATGCATGATGATCCTTATCTATCGAGCGATCCACCATGTGTTGAACTAGGAACTTCTCCTTGTACTACACTGATTATAGTTCCTCTAACATATTTATTGCCATCTCTATATGAAGAAAATATTGGGAGGCTGATGATTTTCTATACTGGCTTGCAAGTGTGGTATCCTTTTTATTTGTGTTATGCTTTCATATAATGTTACCCCCGTAATGTGCTGCTTGGTGTGTATTTTATTTGTTAGTTCTCTTTGGATTACCCTTGATGCTTTTGTTGGCACAAGGATACAAAGGGAACAAATCTATTGTGACATTCCTCTTTATGTATCTTCATTCTTCCATTTATTGTAAATGCAAATTTTTATACCAGTTGGGAATGATGCAAAGCGTCAAGAAATTTAGGTCTCTCCCAATGTTGACGCAATTTTTTTATTTGTTCTCATGTGTTCTGCCCTGTTACTTTTAGTTCCATTATATTTGGGGAATGATGTGAATTTGAAATTATCATTTTGATACACAATATCTATCATACATTCATACTGACCCCAGATCTTTGGATCCCTTATGTGATATCTTATCACTTATTATAAATGGTATTGCTTTGATTTTCTTGTCCTGGTGACAATCCCTTTGTCGTGATGTAGCTTTTGGAAATATATTATTTGGAATGTGGCTTTTGGAAAGCTCTCGTTCCTATTTTGCATTTATCAATATTTCTACCTTAAGGGAAATTGCTTCTAGATGGCATTAGAAATTCATTTAAGGTGGGGACATATATTCCATTATGTTCTTTACACACCACGAAGTTGGTGATGCTATCATAACATATCTTGAACATTTGAGGCTACATTTCATTTCCATCTATTTATTTTGTACCTCATTTTCCATTTTCCATATGTACACTTGCAATATATACAAATAAATTTTATTTTTATAATTGATTACATTGGTATACATAATAATTAATATTAATCAATATATAATGTAATCAATACATATAATTTTTTATATGTATTATTGGTTGGTTTACATATCAATTGACATCGATTGATCTATCAATTGATATGTACACCAATAGTCAATAGATATAAAATTTTACATGTATTGATTATATTTTCATAGATATCAATTGATATCAATCAATATATCAATTTAAATCAATTGATATCAATCAATATATCAATTGATATCGATCAATATATCAATTGATATTTTTAAGGTTTATATATTGTATCATATTTAATTTTATATGTATTAATTATCCACGTATATCATTATTGGTCTATGTGAATTGGTATCGATTGGCATATCAAATGATGTCTATAGGGTTTCTATTGTATCATACCCAGTTTTATACATAAATTTTAATATTTTTAGTGTTTCTAGATTATAGATCATATAGTAAATTTTAAGTGTTTATATTGTATCACATTATTTTTATATGTACTTAATTGTTGGTGTACACATATCAGTTGATATATTGAATGACATCAATTGATATGTAAATCAAAAATTAACACATAATTTTGTTTATACTTATTGATTGTTAGTGTACATACCAATTGATATCAATTGATCCTTATCAACTGATATGTCGATTGATATATTTATGGTTTCTATTATATCACATCAAATTTTATATGTATTAATTGTTGGTACATACATAGATCAATTGATACACCAATAATTAATACATATATAATTTTATATGTATTAATTACATTGGTGTACATATCAGTTGATATATCAATTAATATACTAATCAATAGTGAAATTGATATCCCTAGGATTTCTATTATATCTTATTAAGTAAATTATATATTGATAGAATTGATATCTAGGGCTTCTATTTTATCACATTTAATTAATTATATATTGATTGTTGGTTACATATCAATTGATTTAGTGATCGATATAAATTGATATATTTATCAATATCAATTAATATATACATTGATAATCAATACATAAATTAATTAAATATATGTATTGATCATTGGTGTACATATCAATGTTAAGATTAAGGTGTCATCAACCTTATAAATCTTATGTATTTAATTACTCTTAATATTATTTGTAAATCATTCATAAGAAACTAAAGATTCACCATCAACAATAATTATTTTTTACCATCAGTGATACCATATATTTTTTGTACCAGAGGTCACTGACTAATTTATACCCCTGTAATTTACTATTTATTGGAAAGGAATGTTGGAGGATAATTTTTTGGTAAGAGCTAACCAGCTTGATAGGGGTGTCCATTACACCGTTCTTAAAGCTCTCCGTAGATATATAAACGATGAATTTGGACTGTGGCGCCATCTTTAACGACACAAACTTGCCAATTAAGAGCTCCTCTCTCAACGTACTTCTCACCAAGATTACAATATTTCTATATTGCTACCCTTTCGAATGATGGTATCAACCCTCGAACTCTTTGCGTGAGCAAAAACCTGTATCAATAATTATACCACCTCTTCTCCTATAGATTTAACCCACCAGGTTTTGATTAAAACTCATCAATATGGTTTGTGTGGCGTTACCACTTTGCTTTATCATAACCATACACCACATCGACCAGAGATTATAAGTCGAGTGATATAGCACATGTGATTTTCAAAGTGTGAAAGCTCTCCACCACCCTAGCCCATGATTAACTTTATGACAACGAGTATAGGATTTCACCAAATCTAGATGTCTTCGCTAAATTTGGAGAAGTTTTTATAATTGATACAATGCTACACTAGTGATAGCCCACTTATTGTCTTTATGTGGGGCATGAAAACATTGCCACCTCGGATTCGTAGTGGAGGATGACAATGCAACTTAATGGATTGATTCTTGCCACCTAGAACATGTTGACAATATAAAGTTTGATTTAAAACATAATGGCTAGCGAAGCATGCAATTTCAGTAGTGCAAACGAAAATGGTAATGCATGACATCTACAAGACACAACCCCCCAAGAGCACTTACCTGCCACTCGACCCCATGAACCTTAGGCATATTCCACCCACCCTAGAGTTTGCGGGAGAGTCTACCTCTTTATTTATCTCCCTATACACATGCTTAATGTTGTAGCTATTAAATTTGGCTAAGGACAACAAAATCTGATCAAGCCATGCCTTTATCTTCCAATTTTTGCATGGGGTTGTTTTGTCACCTTATTTGGCTATTATTAAAGATAAAAAAAACTCCTGGTTATAAACAATAATCACCAAGTTTTCTAGAAACTAACAGCAAACAGGTGTTCAAATTAGGTAGGTGAGTAAAATGGTTGCAACCTATATTATCCTATAACATTAATGATTGATTTAATCAAGTAGATGAATTAAAAATTTATGAGAAACATGGAAACCTTATTTAATGGGTGAAAATGCTAAATAAGAAGGCCTTAAGGTGGTAGTATGTGTATTAATTGGTAAGAGTGGAAAAGTTATGTTTGTAGGCATTGAAGGATTGAATATAGAGGAGGAGAAATGAAGGATTATATGTGATATCTATTTTGAAGATAATACACATTTGGGTGCATCTCATTTTGTGGTTTTTTTAGTCTTGAAAGGGTTTCTTGGATGTAAACACTTTGTTATGTATTTAATTATTTTATTCGATAGTTATTTGAGTTGCTGATTTATTTTATTGCAATCTCCATTTGGTTATGCACTGAATAAAATATAACTGACAATTGAAATAAAATTTCCATTTTATAGTTTTTCACCTTCATTTTGAACAATTGGTATCAAAGCCTAGCAAAATTTGTTTCTTGGGTGGAAGCATGAAGGTTTTTTGAGTTTTAGTGGGTGTTCTAGTTGAATTTATTTTTTAAATTTGTGTAGAAGTCATGGCTATACCTCATCTTTTTTGGGTATTGAAAATATCAATGAAACCAACTACAAGTTATGGAAAATGAAAATGGAGGATTTCCTTGAAGAGAGGGATCAATGGTTTCTAGCAACAAAGAAAATTAAACCATATTAGATAGATTAGGATGAGTGGAATAGTATGGATAAGAAAGAATGGGGAAACTTTAATTTTTGTCTTGTAGACTCCATCCTACTAAATATCTTTGAAGAGAAAAAATATGATCTATGGAAATAGTTGGGCGAGATATACCAAGCCAAAAGTCTAGTAAATAATTTTTGTATTTGAAAATGAAATTATTTTATCTTAGAATGAAAGAGGGTGATTCAATAGAAGATAAATTGAAATTTATTTAATTTGATTTTGATTCAATTAGCTTTTGTTGATGTTAAGATAAATGGAGAAGATACTTGTGCATCATGTTACTTTGTTCTTTACTTGAGTCATGGGATAATTTTAGCCTTTCCATTAGTTCTAATCTCAAAGATCCAAAGATGGATGCTCTTGTTGCAACTCTATTGTTACAAGAAATGAGAAAGAAGGTTGTGAATATCTCATCAGATGCTCTTCATGTTAGGGGAAGGTCCAAGGAGATAGGTAGATATAAAGGAGATTAGACTCTAGGTAAAAAGAATATAATGAAGTGTTATAATTATGGAAAAAGTGGACATATGAAGAAGGAATAAAAAAATAGTGGGATTCCACCACAAATAAGTCCTTTGATTTAGGTGATGAAGATTTCATTTCTTCATGCAATATTATATGTAATGAACATTGGTTGATTGATTTAGGACTCTCCTATTATATGAATCTTCATAAGGAGTGATTTTCTACACATGAGGAATATGATGGAGGAGACTTATACCTTGGGACAATTGTTCATATTCCATTGTTAGATGGGGAAAGGTATAGTTGTGCTTTCTAGTGATGAGAGGTTAAAAAATATCCCTAGTGCTTTATATATTCTTGGATTAGCTAGAAATTTAATTTTGGTTTCTAAGTTAAATGATACAAGAATGCATGTAACATTTAATAAGAATGGATGTATATTGGTGAGAGAGAGTTTGGTGATAGTGAGAAGGACAAGGATGGGAACTAGGCTCAAGCTAGATGCCACCACTATCTTTAACTCTACCGATTTTATTGATAAAATTAAAACTACATGTATATTTTGGCACCATATAATTGGGCCACAAGTGAGAATGGTTTAAAAAACATCTTAAATAAGAAGTTGGATAGTTTTTATTATTCTAATGAGAACTTTGAGTTCTGTGAAGATTGTGTGTTTGATAAACAAAATATGACATCTTTTCCTTCAAACAGTAATAAAGCTAAGATTAAATTAGAGGTTATTCATTTGGATTTTTTTGGTCTTGTAGATATTGAATCAATTGGAAAGTCTAGATAATATATCCTTCATTAATGATATTTTAATATTTAATTGGATTTATTTTATGAGACATAAATATGAAGTTTTCACTAAGTTAAAAAAATTAAGGCCTTAGTTGAAAAGCAATTAGACTGTAAGATAAAGGTTTTGAGATAAAACAATGGAGGGGAATACTATTCTAAGGAATTTGATGAGTTTTATAAGCATGCAATAATTGTGAGATAAAAAACTACTTTATACACTTCTGAAAAAAATGGGGTGGTAGAAAGGATGAACCAAATGATTTTGGAAAGATCTAGGAGTATGTTAAGTGGTTCATAGTTGGATACATTCTTTTGGGTCTAGAAACTATGAGTATCTATCATTACTTGTTAAATATATCTCCTTGTAAGGATCTTAATTCAACACCTTATGAAAGGTGGACAAAGAAATATTTTATTTCACATTTAAGAGAATTTGGATATAAGGCTTATGTTCATGTACACCTAAAGAAAAGTGATCTAAGTTGGATCTAAAATATGAAAGGTTAATCTTCATTAGATATAATGAGAATATTAAGGGTTATAAAATTTGGAATCCACTAACCAAGAAAATTATTAATTATAGAGATGTGATTTTTAGGGAACTTAGAGATATTTTTGACCCTAAACAACCAAAAGATAAATAAAAGGAAAGGTGAGTGCACTTTGATAATAAGTAGGGAGATGCACCTCAGGAAGAACAAAAAGGTGGATTTGGGAATGAAGAGGAGGAAGAAGAAGAGGGTTCAAATTAAGATTTAGAGCAAACTAAAGAGGTTAGGGACGACAACTAAGAAGTTGAGAAAAGTAAAGAACAAGAATAACCCCATACTCCTATTCTCAAGAGATCCACAAGATAATGGAATCTAGTTGATAGGTATAGCCCACCAAATTTCTATTATATATTTTATTTATTGAGTATCAATGATGAACCTAAATCCAATAGGGAAGCTATTATTGCATATGATAGTGAGTTTTGGATAGAAGCCATGCAAGGGAAGATCATGGATTTAAACGCTTGTAACACTTGGAACTTACAAATTTGTCCAAAGAAAGAAAGGCCATTGGTTGTAAATGGATATTTAAGAAGTTAGGAGTAAATGGTAGATTGATAGCTAAGGGCTACTCACCTGAGAGAGAGAGAGAGAGAGAGAGAGAGAGAGAGAGAGAGAGAGAGAGAGAGAGAGAGAGAGAGAGAGAGATGATTTTGGTAAAATATTTCTCTTCTTGTTAAATTATCCTTGATTAGATTTGGGTAAAATTATATAGTTGTGTCACACTTTTATAAAGGAAACAACTAACATTGATCCAACTTTTAAACTTGAATTACTAAAAAGTGGTATATATGTTTTGAATTTTAAAATGATGTAAACTAATAAAATGTGTATTTTTAGTATGTTTTATGTTCTTATTTTTTGAAAAATTAGAAAATTATTTGAATATAGTTTTTTTTTAATAAATTGAAACTATAATTTAGTTGCTGATAAAATACTGAATAATGAAGCTACATGAGACGTCGATCTTTATATATTAAACTTAATTTTTTTCCTTCAAATTTTTTGTGTATATTTATAAATTGAAACTTTAGTGCATGGATATATTTTTTCCAATGTTGATAAATACATATTTTTTAAATAAATATTAAAAAGTGTGTGTATTAAAACACAATTGTTTCTATTTGAAATCAACTTTCATGTTAAATATTTATCTAAAATAGAAAAAAGTTATACCATCTTGATATAGATTCTTTTATCTAGTGCATCATATTTTTTCAATTTTTTTAATGAGATTTAATATTTTTTCTTGACATGGTAATCAACCTAATATTTAAATGTTGAGTGAAATAAATCAGTACACTTGTTCGGCTTAAAATGGAGCATTGCACAAATCAGAACGCGCCATTCTTCACCAATGACAATTTTTTAAAAAAAATGAGTCATTCTGGGTATGTTTCAAGCTTCCATGGCAGAAATCGAGCAAGAAGGCATCCATTTTCATGTGCTTCTAATGCTTCCTTTCGTAGATCATGGCCTAGTGTACCTGGAAATTATTTTTTATGGGAGAATTGAGGGTTTTATGGTTCTTCTAAGGGCTTGGTGACCTTCAGAGGTCATCAAGGTAATCCTTGGGGAGGTGTTTCAGATCAAAGGGGCATCAATGGTCTTCATGGAAGTTCTCATTCTTTTAGGAAATGTTTTTTGTTCCTCCAGATGTTATTTTGTCTCCTCGACCTCTTTCGTGTACCAAGCAAGTGTTGAGTAGGGTTACACAATCGGTTTTTGATATTTATGGATCAGATATTGGATCTCACGATGAGTCTTTAGGCACATCGTAGAGATCTTGGGTGGATGTGGTCTTTGGTTGCCCTCTAGCTACATTCCCAAATAAAATTCCAATTAATGTTGGAGCTCCCTTCATTCCAAATCAGAGGTCTAATGTAGTTGCTTCGAAGCAACATTCTAATCCTCTAGCTACATTTCCAAATTCTATTCCCATTTCCAACTCTGGTTATCTAGATCAAAAGGGTAAAACTATGGAGGATGCTTCTCTCCAGAGAAAGAAGGTGATTGGAAAAGATTTTGGCCTAAAATTTCAAAAGAAAGTTTGGTGTCCTAAGTTGAAAGGTAATTTTATTTTGCAAGGATCTATTCTGATTACCTTTAAGGAGGTTTTGCTTCAGCCCCAAGTGTGGGATCTTTAGGGTGTAGCGCTTATTTGTAAGTTTTGGAAATTCTCTCCTAATTTGATTTTTTTTCAATCTTGGGTTTTTCACAAATGTGAAGGATCTACTCAAGTCTTTTATCTAAACAAGGGGGATGGGTTCTTTGTTGTCATTTTTTCCAATAAGGAAGCTAGAAATGTAATTCATAGAGTTAAGTCATGGTTCTGTGAAGGCACTGGTTTATATACTACTCCATGGATCCCCAATTTCTCTCCTACCCAAACTAGAGTTAGGTTTATGAATTTTTGGATCCAATTGCAGGGTTTACCACTTGATTACACAGATACCCACCTTATCAAAATTTTGAGTAACCAATTAGGTATCTTTATTTGACATGATTTGGATTTTTTAAAAAATCTTTCATTTCCTGTGAGGCTTTGTGCTCTTTTTGGTGTAATAAAGAACCTTCCTAGGGCGGGTGCATGAAAATGGGTAGCCATTTCATGGCCACATTCAAAAAAAACTTTTGAAAATTCATAACGTGAGCGCGTTATAACACAACCACGTTATTGCTTGTTAAAAGAAAAAAAAAAGAGAAATGCTGTCATTTTCATTTCGACTATTTTTTTCTTCTAGCCACAGCCAAAAGCCCCATTTTTTTGCGCTCGCATTCTAGGAGGAGCCATTTAGCAAAATTCTTCACCAAAAATTTCTATTTCTTTGCAACGATGGTGCCACAATGACGAGGAGGTGTGAGAGGTAAGGATTGTGTGCTTTTTGTTTTGAATTAGTTAGTTTTAGGTTGAATTTGATATATATTTGTTTGAATTTTTAGGAGATGCAAATCAACCTGCAAACCCTCAAGATCCTCAATAGGAAGACCAACCAAATCCTCAAGATCAAAATCAACCACAACAACAACCTCTTCCACCAATCACTCAACCCCCTCTTGGCACTCAACAAAATTTAATGAGTGAAATAGAGAACAACAAAAAGAAAATTGAGGATTTGATCAATAGGTTGAATGATCCAAATGGTTCAACCACAGAAAGAATGACCCTAGCAAATTCATTGAAAGATATGTTAACAAATGTAGATTCAATTAGCAAAAAAATAACTGGATGGCAAGATAGGAGGCAAGCGGCTAGGGATTATTATGCAAATAAACTATCATATAAAGATGTAAAGGATTTAAAAATTACAAAAGTTGATTTGTGCTCATTATTCACTGACCCACGCACAAATCAAAATCTTACCCTCAATGCGAAGAGGTTTACTATCCATTGGTGCCACCACCAACAGATTAGGGACCAATTTTATGATAGGTGGTACATGGTCTTCGATTACCCACCATGCAACAATTGCGAAGTCCCGCAATATTTCCGTAGGAAACTATACAGTGAGTTCATATTGAACAAAATCCCAAATTATTTTGATATGAGGGATTTACAGGGGAGAGGTGGGGGGTCAACTCAGGATAGACTCGGTGCACAACTGGATCCTATGCAGAAAGGTAGACGAGCTCTTGCTAGACCACCTCGTGAGCATGTTGTTATGCCTTCCATCGTGAAGGAAAGTGCTGATGTAGAGAAATTAAAGGTGATCAACACTTTGAACCAGAGTGTCATCCATGATACTATCCCTATTCTACAACACCATCCAAGGGAGTTTTTGAGTGGTGGCCTTCGAACCCATGTGTGTCAATCTTACGGGGTGACTTGTTCATATGACCCCACCGACACTCAGGAGGCTGCTATGCAAAATCCATCTACAGCTATGGAGATGGAGAGGGAAACTGACATTTTGAATGAGGCATATGGCATTGATAGTCAGGTAAAAGTTTACATGTACATTGAATTTAATTTATTAAATTTTGATTTTGAAATGCAAGATTAACTAAAAATGTTTTATGATTTTAATAAAATTGCAGTGTCATAGTGTTGAGACTGGATACGCCAGCCCCCCACCTACTTATTTCTGTAGTACACCTATTGCTGGGATATGTAACTAGTAAACAATTATAAATTTATTATATGTTAATAGAATTGTTTTACAAATGGTAATTTAATATGCGATTTTGGATGTTGAACAAACTAATATTGGAGGTTTCTATGGAACACTTCCCAGTGACGGTGGATTTACTCAAACCTACATAGAGGTAATAGAATAAAGAGTTTAACTAATGAATTGCACTTAATATATTTGTGTAGTTTATATGCACATCGTTGATTACGCTGAATAATTTTTTGTTTTATTTTTAGATGTTGCAAGACAAAACTCCTCCGAATGTGACGAGGGAAATGGATATTGGTGTGTCATCTACTATACAATCCTGGATGGTTCTGACAGGGGAGGTATGAGGCAAATTAGTAAATTTCAATTTACATTCATTGTTATAGATGTTAGTGAAAAATAAAACCATTATTGATTCATGTAGTTTAATTTATATTTGTATGGTTTAAATAGGGCTTGAACACGCCTGAGCATGGGCGTGAGAACATATCCCTCATGGAGAGAGATCATGAGATGGTGGTAAGTGATTATTTTGTCAAATATATCATTTTTTATAATATAATTTCTATATATTCATGTCTTTAATTCTTATTGTAACAGTTAAAACTTCACCATGAACTAAACACTAGGAGGAGTAGCAGGAGTACTCCTTGAGCGCAACAAAAATGAGTGACAAACCTATCGCCATCCAATCAAAAAGAAAAGGGAAATATTTTATTTCCAGAGCATGGAGAGCAATGAATTTTGATTCTAGAGTCCTTTGTTGTATGCCTACATGGAAATTTTGTACATATTTTGTATTGGACATATTTGACATTGTATGCCTATATGGAATTCTCGTAAGCCTATATGGCTATTTTGTACATATATTTCATACTTATATTGACATATATTGATATATACCTACGTGGCTATTTGGTTAATATAAATATCTTTTATCGATGGTGTCCATATTTGTATTCTAAAATGATGGTTCAATAGATATGAGATACGTGTATTCAAGTGTATACTTTACAAATTACGTATATACTTTTTGACTTATTTGTGTTCCAATGTATACTTTGTGGCTTACGTGTTTTCATGCGTATACCTTGTATTCGTGCATATACTTTGTATTAATTTGTGTATACTATGTATTCGTGTGTATACTTCTTGAGGCTTATGTGTTTTTGAGTACTTGTGCTTCCCTTATTGACATGTACATGCTTGACTTATTCATATGTATAATTATTAATTGGTTAGCCCTAACATTGATCATTGTTGTCCTTCATGGTTTGTCTTGAATATTAATTGATTGATGCTAAACAACTTTATCTAAAAGAAAAAAAACACGTTTTGAATTGGTATTCCATGAAATGATTCATAAAAAGATTCCAATATTTTCTTGATGCGTCACCATTGAAAGATTTATATGTCAAATTTTTGCAATATTATTTCTTGTATACCAAATGGACTGGGGAGAAAGCAATTTATAATTTATAATACAAATAATAAATGGACTCAACGTTGTCCTAGACCCCCGAATAGGTCTATTTAACAAAACAAAATGCTCTCAATCACTCTTCAAATTGCAAAGCACCATTGGTGATGCAGAGTGGCTCAACCAAGTTGTGATTTGACACAACTTCTCTCAAATATGCCCACTAAGACTCCAACATTTACTTGACTCAACAGGGTAACTCAACTACCCAGCCATGAAATCTATCAAACCAGACATGAACAAAACTTGGAGTAGACTTGGAAACCTCCCAACATGACCAACCCAACTAAACACAACTCACCTTATGCTTGGGAACCACCTCTAACCTATCGCTTCCAAACTAGGCCTCCTATTCCTTGCAGCCTAACTAACTAGGAAAATCAACACAAGAACCACTCAAAAGGAATTAACTAGACCAAGGACACTGGTTCTAGGAATCTTATAAAAATTCCCACAAGTCCTCAAAGGCCCATGTCTCGACAATAAAAGACAAAGCCATAACAGGCCAAAACAAAATGCTACAAGGTAGGCCTAATTAGGCTACTCCACACAAGGAATCAAGTACCTTAGCTCACCCCAACACCCCTCAAACATAAACAGGTTCTTAAAAATTTTTCCAACACAAATCAAATGCTCCCAAGCACCCTTGTCACAAAACACTTATGAAAACAATCAAAAATCAGATTTTACCCAAAATCAGGCCTGTCACATAGAGATGTCAGGCCTAGAATGCCAAAGGTATCTCTCCCACCTTCAATCCATTCTATGAAACCAAAATGGAATCAAAATATACATGGTACTCTTCCATTCCACCTAGATCTAGCCTTAGCACATGGTGGAGATGGAAGATATGAGGGAATTTCACTGAAAACCTTGGTTTTTGAGGGTTTCAGACCACTTGCAAAAAAATGATAAGAACTCTCCTATTCCTTTATGGTTTTGCACCAAAAAATCACCAAAATAAATCCAACTCAACCCTCTTTAAATCCATGTCAGCCTTGGGACCATATAGGAAAGCTACAGGCCGTACCAAGTATGAGATCAACAAGATTGTATCAAAAATCTGAAAAACAAAGAACAGTGTGAATAATTCTTATTAGATCTTCTCCAAAAGTTAAGAAAAAACCTCCATTTGAGCCTCTCAAGGATTTACATAGTCTTTTACACCCTTCTCTAACTGATCCATGCCCTCAACTAACTAAAAACCAACTTTCGAAACAAGTAACCGTTGCATTTCAAATTTGTTGCTTTAAACAACTTACAAATTTAAAATTTTAGAATCCTCCAACCTAATGAATACAACTAATGACCTATAAAACCACACAAATGGCTTAGAAATAGCTTGATTACATCAATAAAACTTTATTTTTTCACACTCATATACAAATTCACAAATTTGCCTTCAAAGGCTACAAAGACAACTTCTAGTGCAAGATTGAAATTTTCACATTTTTGATCACTAGACCCAAAAGTCACCCTGAAACATACCTAATGGTCTTAATTGACCTTATTCAAGACAAAGAATGCTCAAAATACCCACAAAAACCTATTGACCAACCTATTGACCATCGGATAATCACTAAAACCATTGAACTAGACCTTCTTCATCAAATGGAGGAACAAGGTGCTATGCACCAATGATTCTATGCTTTTTGTGTGGAATACTCAGACTTCTCAACCATTGTTTGTATGTTTCTCTTTTCCATTGTTTTACATTCCATCATAAGGGATCAATCCGGTTGAACGCAACTTAGATCAATTCTACGTGTTTGGGTGTGAAAGAGGACCATGCCTAGGGTAAACCTACCTATCAAGATGCGTTGGAGTAGTTAGTTTGGTAACACAAATTGAAAAATGAAAGTTGCACCACTTTGCAACTTTACACTGCTTCTATTTGACACTTTTTCCATCAAGTAAAAATCCGTTGCTACGGGAAAACCACTCCAAAATAGCCAAAATCGAGAGAGGTTTTTGTAGAGGGGCCCAACGCAATCCTATAGGATCAGGCAAGAAGTTTCTAAGAATCATAGTATCTGAGTAATAACATCCTAAAGTTTGTTGCCATTTAGCACTTTGGACCCTTAAGGGATCAATTCGGTTGAACGTACCTTAGAATGATTCCGTGTGGTTGGGTATGAAATAGGACCATGCCTAGCGTAAAAATACCTATTTGAATGCATTGGAATAGTCCGCTTGGTCACATGAGTTGTAGAATGAAAGTTGCACCACTTTGCAACTTTGCATTGCTTGCATTTGATGCTTTTTCCATCAAGTGAAAATCTCCTGCCACGGGAAAACCACTCCGAGATAGCCAAAACCGAGAGAGGTTTTTGTAGAGGGGCCCAACAAAATTGTGTAGGATCAGATGAGAAGTTTCTAAGCATCATGGTATCCAAATAATAGCATGCTGAAGTTTGCAGCCATTTTGCACTTTGGACCCTTAAGGGATCAATCCGGTTGAACGTAGTTCAAAGCGATTCCACGTGTTTGGGTATGAAAGAGGACCATGCCTAGCATAAAAATACCTATTATGATGCATTAGAATAGTTAACTTGGTCACATGAGTTGCAAATAAAAAGTTGCACCACTTTGCAACTTTGCACAACTTGAATTTGACACTTTTTCTATCAAGTGAAAATCAGCTGCCACGGGAAAACCACTCCAAGATAGCCAAAACCGAGAGAGGTTTTTGTAGAGGGGCCCAACATGATCTCGTAGGATTATATGAGAAGTTTATAAGGACCATGGTATCCAAGTAATAGCATGTTTAAGTTTGCAGCCATTTAGCACTTTGGACCCTTAAGGGATCGATCCGGTTGAACATACCTCAGAGTGATTCCGTGTGTTTGGGTGCGAAAGAGGACCATGCCTAGCATAAAATACCTATTCAGATGAGTTGGAATGGTTCACTTGGTCACACGAGTTGTAGAGCAAAAGTTGCACCACTTTGCAACTTTGCACAACTTGCATTTGACATTTTTTCCATCAAGTGAAAATCCGTTGCCACGGGAAAACCAGTCTGAGATAGCCAGAACGGAGAGAGGTTTTTTTAGAGGGGCTCAACTTGATCCTATAGGATCAGATGAGAATTTTCTAAGTATCATGATATCCGAGTAATAACATGCTAAAGTTTGCAGCCATTTAGCACTTTGGACCCTTAAGGGATCGATCCTGTTGAACGTACCTCGAAGTGATTTCGCATGTTTGGGTATGAAAGAGGACCATACCTAGCATGAAAATAACTATTTGAATGCATTGGAATAGTTCGCTTGGTCACACGATTTGCAGAGTGAAAGTTGCACCACTTTGCAACTTTGCATTGCTTTCATTTGACACTTTTTCCATCAAGTGAAAATTTGCTGCCACGAAAAAACCACTCTAAGATAGCCAAAATTGAGAGAGGTTTTTGTAGAGGGGCCCAATGTGATTGTGTTAGGATCAAACGAGAAGTTTCTAAGCATCACGGTATCCAAGTAACAACATGTTCAAGTTTTCAGCCATTTAGCACTTTGGACTCTTAAGGGATCGATTCGGTTGAATGTAGCTCAGAGCGATTCCGTGTGTTTGGGTGCGAAAGAGGACCATTCCTAGCATAAAAATACCTATTCAGATGCATTGGAATAGTATTCTTAGTCACATGAGTTGCACTAGTTTGCAACTTTGCACTACTTGCATTTGATGCTTTTTCCATCAAGTGAAAATCCGCCGCCATGGGAAAACCACTCCGAGATAGCCAAAACCTAGAGAGGTTTTTGTAGAGGGGACCAACGCGATCCTATAGGATCAGATGAGAATTTTATAAGTGAAATGGAATAATTTTTATGGGGTTTTTGTTTTTGCCCCTGTAGATTTTGATGGAAAAGGGCATGAAAATGAGGTTTCACCCTAGGGTTTGATAAAATATTGCATGTAGAGGTTGGGTGATTGTATTTTGAGTTTTTGTAGGTGATTTTGAGAAGTTCTGAGGTGGTGGCATGTTCTAGTAAGGTGTGGAACCATTCCTTTCAATAAAACCTCCTTATACTAGCATAAAATAAGGGTTTTGGTTTGGCATGGTGGAGTGAGTTTGTCCTGAGACAAATTGCAAATCTGAGGGTTTGGATACATGATAATTGCTGCCCCAACAAGTTAAGGGGGCTGTTGAATGTTTAAAGGTATGTTCCTTTGTAAATTAGGCCTAGTTAGCCTAATGAGGACAATGAAGAAGGTCATTACAATGCCTTAGGTACTTTGTTCTCACAGATCTTTTACAATGTCACTCATACATTCAAGATTCTATTTAAATTTCTACATCATAGGTGCTCATTATGAAGTTAAATTCAATTGAGTGACTTGAGATTCCCTCGCTAAGCTTCACACGCTCTTTTATAATGGCTTGAAATCAGAATTGAGATTTGTCAAGATCATCAAA
Organism: Sequoiadendron giganteum; assembly: GCA_007115665.2. Lineage (NCBI taxonomy): Eukaryota > Viridiplantae > Streptophyta > Pinopsida > Cupressales > Cupressaceae > Sequoiadendron > Sequoiadendron giganteum. The sequence goes on from CM021101.1 coordinate 535,122,091, forward strand.
ATAAGGATGTTGCATTGCTTTTTTGGTTGAGATTCTCTTTGATGGCTCATAAATTAGCATTTTCTGCAATGAGAGATCAATCAATTTTTAGTAGTTTACTTACAAATACACAAAGTAAAAGAGAAAAAGAAAGAGCATCCAAAATGGAAATGAAATAAAAGTAGATGGAAGGCACTTATAGATAGGCATGCAGGTCTCACAACTTAGTCACTCCTAGTCATACATCTTCACTGGGAATTCCAACATACCTATTGCACACAACACCTCTCATGAATAGAGTAATTTAAAATTTTAGATGCTCTTATAATGTCTACATCATAACTGCTCATGATAAGGTTAACTTCAAATGAATACCTTGAAATTCCCTTACCAAGGTTTGCACACACTTTTCTAATGGCTTAAAATCATGATTGAGATTTGTCAAGATCATCAAAATAAGGATGTTGCATTGCTTTTCTGGCTGACATTCTCTTGGATGGCTCATATATCTTCATTTTTTGCAAGGGGGCACCAATCACTGTTTAGTAGGTTACTTACAAACATACAAAATAAAAGAAGATGATAACATTGGCATCAAACAAATTAATGTACATACAAGTATAAATTAATAAGAACCAATGTGCATATACTTACAAATTAATCCAACGAACCATTCGGGTCTTCTCTACTCTTTATTGTGTCAAGTATTGCCTCATGGTGAGACTCACAGACCTTCCAAAAGGTCTTGTTCAAAGGTCTACCCCCATATTTGGTCAAATGAACATTGGATGCCACGACAAGGTTCGAGCAATGAAGAATCTTACGATGCGTGTCAAAGTCCTGAAATAACCAATATTTAACACTCGAATGTGGGTACCTTCTAAGTGACGTTCTAGTAACCACAACTGAGCCTGTAGGGTATTCAATGTTTTCTCCATCTATAACCGGGGCCTCCACTTTATTTTTGGCCTCAACACAATGAAACAAGTAATAGTTTGTTCCCTCTTCATTGTCTTCATCTGCAATAACTGCATAAACATGCCCTACATTGATATGTGCAACAAATCTCTTGAAATTAGTCAACATTACGAATACAGTACAAAGTAAGATAATGATATGGAATTTCAACAACTAAGCAAGTAGATATATCACTTGGTTGAACTAGATCTGATACGTGGTCAAAGTCGACTGATGATTCCATCTGTATTAGTTCCAATGCCGTCAGAGGGTGATACGTGTGAAGTGGGCTAAGATAACTTGTCAACCATTTGTCAACCCACTCCCCTGACTCACAATCATTCTAGGCTTGCATTGTACATGAAGAACAAAAGCATGCCATCTTTCATGTATTGATAATCCATGAACCTCCATTTGAGATAAGGAAAGAGTGTACCTCACTCGATCTTGTTAGTGTACAATAGTCCTCATATGGTGCAATGTTAGTATCATCCATCAACCAAAAAAATCTATGAATTGAAGATGTACCTTAATTACCTGGACCCATTGAAGCATTTTACACCACTCGACGATTGATTTTGCATCTGTCAAATTTGCACCGTCTTTATACTTTAACTCTTCTTATGCTAATGCTCTTATCACGCATGCTCCTGCACCATCATGCTTCCCCTTTCCATGTCTAGCCTCAAAAAATTTCCACATATGTTGAACACTTGTAATGACATGCATCCTGCACAACCAATAGAACATGCGTGAGTTCTTGAACTATGCTACACAATTATCCGACCATATTATATGCCGGTCGTATGCTATGCCCCTCTGAGCCAAACCACTGTAGAACATCTGGAAGCAACCTTGCACAAAATCTGGAGAATTTGTGCGATCATCACTAATGTAAAATTGGTACTCCCTCAATACCTTCCTTTGGTCATCTATACTATCAGATGCATGAATGAATGCTATGTGCACAAATATCAAAACCTGTGTGGAGTTGTAATACTATGACTGCACCTCACACTGTGGTTGTAGAGTGTAGTTCTTTGCAAAGTCAACCACTGATACTATGTTTCCAATTGGAAAGGTGTCCTTGCATATCTTGAATTGCATGTCCAACCATCGAGCTCTATGGGTATGCATTGCATACTCAGATAGTATATTTTCACGAAAGATGGACATAAACTGGTACACTAAAATCTTCTCAATAACCAAATCACACCTTTTTGCTTGAGACCCATCTTTTGTAGCATATGCCACTATTTTATACTACCCAAACTCTACTAGTTTCTATCCCACATCATTTGTGCTTTCTATATGTTGACATATTGACATATGCTAGAAGCCACCGCAATGCTCGCATGAACCATCCAAGCATGTTGTCTTGTAGAATATTTGGCCATCCTCTATTTCACATAATTTTTTTGATAAGAACTCTCTTGAAGATTTTGGTGGGGCTTGTATGCCACAATCCTGGAAAACATCGTTAGTATGCAAATCTAAATATATAGAACGATAAACATCATAATGGTTAGAGAATTCAATATGTAGTCTACAAAAACAAGTAGTGCGTGTGTGATTTATCTTGACATAAAAAGGTTTAAGCATTTCAAAAAATCTTTCAGAAATACTAATTTGAGGATAATCATTTTCAAATTTATGAAAAAATTGGGTTTGAGTCATATCCAAGAAATGCTTTGGATGTGGCTCATGATTTTGACTACTGATTCTCCTTCTTACCACATCCCTTTAATTCAGAGATGGCCTTGTGTTATTCTTCCAATACTCTTCAATTAGTGTTCTCAAGGCTTCGACAACTTCTTTATCTTTTCGTGACAGTCTGCCTGAGAATGCCCATAATTCATTTGAATCAGTGCCCTCAATTCTTTGCTGCCTTTGAATGGCTCTTGATAAAGTTTTTCTACTAATTCTCGTGTGTTAACTCATCTTTCTAATGAGATGACTCTCTTTGTTTGATAGCTTACCAAAGTCGATGTAATGACACGTTGGGTGACATTACTATCCTTTGAGCATGAGGTCTTACCCACACTCTCATAAGCATCCATTAGATTCTTCACAATTGTGTCTTCACTCGATGCATTCAATGTTCTCAACCCAAGAGTCTTCATGATGTTCCTATACTTTACACCCCGAATCATTTCAACAAATAGTTGACATCTTGTGGTCTCATTTAGCCTTTCAAAGAATTGTTTCCAAATCTTATCAGCATATCTTCTACAAGTGTGTGCTGAAATCTTACCTTCCATGTGTTGCAAAATCTCATCATCAATATTAATCAAATACTTTGGCTTTCTATGCAAAATTCTAGGTGGTGTTCTCCTAGGTACATACATCTCAACATTAGGAATTTCATCAATATTTAATTGAGGTGGGCTAGATTGCGTACCTTCGATCAAGGGTGGAGAAGAAGACATACCTTGAGGTTCACGTGGGGATGATGGAATACCTTCTTCATCAAATCCATATTCACTTGCCGTAGATGGTGTCTGTCCATATTCACTTGTAGTAGATGGTGTCCCTCCATATTCGCTTGTGCTTAATGGTGTCCCTTCATATTCACTTGCCGTAGAGGGTGAGTCTCCAACTACAGTATCTGAATCTGTCTTAGATGATGCTTTCACATTCATGCTACCAATCCCTGTTCTCTTTTTAACGATTGAGGTTCCTCTTCAATTGGCTTCTTTTCGTCGATTGTTTCCAATTTCTTCTCTTTTCATGATATGCCGCCACCCAAACTCTCTCCTTTTCTTTGAAGGTTTCATTCTCTTCATCTGTTAGTTTCCTCTTTGTCTTTTTCTTTGGCATGGCAGATAATTTTATCTATACCATGGTAATGAGATGAATATTAGTTCCTAAAAAATGTATCCATTCAAGTTAATCAAAATATATGTCATTCAAGGCTTCATTTAAAGAATACTTACAATCATCCTGTACAAGAGTTAACCTAGCATAGAAAAAGGTGACATGATTTTTTACAATCCAGAATGCCTTAAAGAAAAGTGGTAATGTGGCATGCCATGATTTCAAGATAGGCTCAAAATGGAAGCATAAACAAGCATAAAAAATGTCAACTTATGTCATATATATGTATACAAACTGTGGAAGCATGAATGAAAATTGTCAATTCAAGAAGTTGTTGTCTAGGATTTAGGAAAACATCAATGCAAAGACTGATTTAGAATATTTGAAGGAAGATCATCAATAAATAGGTGAGGGAATTCTGTTTGTGTGCAAGGGAGGTCTGAAAGGGTGTTGGGCATGAAGCCCTAGAGTGAAATTTTGAGTTTTCCATGAGATTTCAAGTGGTTTTGATATGATAAAGTGTGTTTTGCATTGGGGCAGAATGGTTTCTTGTTGAATTGAGTTTGTGCAGACCATTTTAGACCTATTTGAAGTATTCATAAGATTGTGTGAGGGTTGGATGAGTGTTTTCAATAAACCACTAGTTTCTTGGGTAAAAAGGAGGGTTTTTGGTGCATGTGAAGATGGGTAAAAGAAAGGTTCGTGTTATTTTTGAGTGTAAGATAATGATATATGTTAAATAAGGTCTATGAGACCACTCTTAATATGCATTTATTTATTTTGAGTCATTCTAGGTGTTTAGGGGGGAGATTTGGCTTGACATTTGCAAAAAATTGCATATTTGGCAAAGTTGTCAAGAGATAAGTTAGTTAAGAAGTTACAAAAATGGTTAGATAAATTGGGGGAGTTTATTTTGAAGGAAAAAAAAGATAAATATCATGTAAATTCTTGAATGGAGGCTGCTCTTCAAGATTTGAATAAAATAAAATAAAGGAATTCTTTGATTTTTGTGATTTTCTCGTGTTTTCTTGTGTTCTTTTTCTATGTACGGACCCGTATAGGTGTGTGATGCATTGAAGGTTTGGGAGATAATTTATGCATTAATTTATCTTCACTTGAATAAGGTTTGGTGTCTTAATACCATTTTAGAAGATATTTTCAGTTGTTTCTCCAAGTCTGCCCTGTTTTGACAGTGTAAGGGTTTGAGGCTATAATGTATTGATTTTCACCAATCCACCCACTATGATGGATCTATAAATCAGTGTATTGGTGTATAACATAATAATGTAGATGTAAAATGTGTTTGGGAGTCTGGAAGAGCATGGGTTTGGTCGGTGGAGTGATGCACTAGGCTGGCCAAAGCACATTTCTATGTGAAAGTGAATAACCATGATGGTAATTCTAAAAAATAATGAGTGTAATAGCATTGTTAGTGTTTGATAAGTTTTTTCAGAGGTATTATAATGTGTTTGGACCCTTGGGAGGAATGGGAGAGGCTCAGAGTTGTGAAATCCTTGAAAACCCTTGTTTTTGCTTATGTTTTGGAGGGTTTCTTGGGACAGTAGGGTAATGACCTTATGTGGGAAAAGTAATCATGAAACTGGTGGTTTGGTATCATGAAAATTGACTGTTCTTGGTGTTTGAGTGGAAACCTCACCTTTAAAAGGTACTTCCTTTGCAAATTTGGGGTAATTGGGAAGCCTTTTGCTAGGTAGGCTTATTGGAAGTCAAACATAATCCAAAGAAGTCACCCCTGGTTCTGATGTATGTTGTGTGCCTAAAACCGGGTTGATGTAGAGTGGTGGGAACCTAAGATACAAATTGACATAGCTTCTCTCAAATATGCCAACCAAGACATCAACCTTCAATTGACTCAATAGGACAACAGGGTTACCTATCAACCATGACTCTTCATTATGACTCCGAATTGAAATTTGATGTAGGAAAAGAGTGTCAACACCTTCAAGATGTCAGAATCTTGACATTCAACCACTTACAAAAATAAGATCAAATAAACTCTTCTAAAAGCCACTTTTGACCCAAAATTGCCTTGTAGGCTTCACAAACCAGTTTTAGGGATTTTTCTCACAAACCTCCCAAAACACCTGTCAAAAAAATGATTGATCTAGATATCCATTTTAGTGGTATGAGACATATAAAAAATCCACATATTACTCTTTTAAGACACTTTCCTCAAAATGACAAATTTCATTGTTTTAGGGCCCAAATTAGCCAATTTTACAAAGAGACCCCCTCAAGAACCCACCAGCAGGCCTCTATGACTGAAAAAATTCTTGTATTAGGTTTCAAAACTAACAATTATCAAGGTTTGAGGACCCCATGTACTCATACCATCAAAAAATTTCAAAACCCTCTCTAGAACCTAGGAAACAAGGGTTTTTAGGTCTCCTTACTGAAACTCTACCTTCCACAACTTCCCAATTCAAACCAACTACCCAGAAACCTCTATATAGGTCCCCCCAAGCTTAAGGAACCCTCATATTCCCTCTGGAAATTCTGCACCCCTCTTTCTTAGGTTTGCACCATTGTTTTCTATGAGAAAATAAGGTATTTCCCCTTAAACCAACATCATTCATGAGGAAAATTTAAACTTGTTCTTCTCTACTCCTAAGAACATCATAAGTACATCATACATGGTCACCTGACTGAGTCATAGAGAGCACAATAGGTGGGATTCCATCCAAGACATTAAATTTCCCTCAAACCCTTGATTGCCCAATAACCCAGTTTCTAGAAATTTATGAATTCCAAGCACAAAGTTCAATGGAAACCTCTTCAAAGGGAGCCAAATGAAAGTAGGAACATTCCTTTATGGAATAATATCAATTTCACACCATTACTAATCCTGTACAACCCGTACAAGGTCTGCAAACACACAAAAAGCAGTGAGATCTTCAGAAAAACAGTGTAAATGCAAGTTTCTTTCTTATTCAAAGTCCACCAAACTCTTGAACAAGGCCATAACAGGTTTTTAAATACAATTTTAGGCTATTCTCCAGCTGATCTATGTCCATAACCAACCTATAACCACCTGTTAACTACCAAGACCTTCATTTGTCTTAAAAGTTGCTAACATTGACAACTTTTGCTAAATAAGCAACATTATGCAACTTTGTTGTCCAAGACACCTAAGACCACTCAAAAAACTTTATTTCATCCCTAATAAAACTTCTAGAATCTTTTCTTGCACTTCCATTTACAATTTGAAAATTCAAATATTATATGGCAAAATTGACAATTTTCTGAAGCAAGAGTGCATACTTGCACATTTGATCACCAAACTCACAAAATCCCTAAATACATGAAAGATTGGTCTATTTAGACCTTATTTTCAATAAAATCTATTACAAAGAATCTAAAAACTCTTGAACTCACCCAAAGACCTTAAGACAAATTGTCATCAAAGTAGATTTTGAAACATGGTTGTAGGTGCCCCTGCACCACAGGTTTGGAATACTGCTAGGGGAAGCATGCTCAAAGGATGAATTTTGGTGAGATATTTGGAATGTGTATTTGGTTTATTTCAATCAATAACATGTTGATTATAGTGTCTTGGATGTATGGATAAAGGTTGGTAGTTACCTTCCATGAAATTTGTTGTTATTTTGCCATGTAAGTTACAACATTGAGTTCTTGAATTAGTGAATCATGAACGAATTGAATGGTTATGAGTTTCTAATCAGGTTTATGCTATGTTACAATAAATTTTATGATGGTTCATCTATTTTTGAGTCTGATAGAGAGTTGAAGCCAAGTTCTAATGTTTTGTGGAAATATGAAATCAAGTGAAATTGAAGGATTTTGATGAAAAGATGACTGAGTTTGTTGGTTGATCTTCTTCAATTTAAGTTAGGGTCAAAAGTACCCGTGATGATTTGTGGATCCTGGTAGATGCTCTGCATCAGGTTTAAAATGATAATTGGCAAGTGTGTATAATTGTGTAATTTAAAATGTACATTGACAACCTAAGGTTATAATGACAAACAAACAATGATCAACATGGAATAGGCAAAATAAATAAATTGAAAGCAAGCCATAATAGAATGAAAGAAAATGTGTAAAGAATTCACATACCTAAAAAACCATACTCTTAAATGGAGGAGTTCAACCCAGTTATGTAGCCTTAGCTTCTTCTTTCTTCAAACTCCACAACAATTTGACTTTTTCAAAAGCTTGTTCCCCTCCAAACTTCAATTGTATATCCTGGTTTTCAATGGAATTCAAACTTGAATTGATATTATATGTCTTTCAATGTGGAAACTCTACTATTTCATGCAAAGGTGGTAGAAAGATCATGGATTAGGTGGTGGAATGTGAAAAAAATGCTTGCACACTTCACAATATCATCAAAAAGCTACTTTTTGTCGGAGCACGTGTAGAACCAGGAGAATATGCAGACTGTGGGCCTTGACATCATAGGTATATTGAGTTTTTTTACTATTTTTAGTGGAAGACAAAATGCGCTCACGTTATTTCTTGCTAAAACGGTAACATCTCTACTTCTTCAAAACACACACACGTTATATGAAATATGGTTTTTTTAATATATTTCTTTTCTCCCTCTTTGTCTATACCCTCTATCCTAATTCTATATCTCTCCCCTGTACCCTTATAGTAGAGGAGATAGAGGTGTGTGTGTGTGTGTGTGAGAGAGAGAGAGAGAGAGAGAGAGAGAGAGAGAGAGAGAGAGAGAGAGAGAGAGAGAGAGAGAGAGAGAGAGAGAGAGAGAGAGAGAGGAGAGAGAGGGGGAGAAAGAGTGGGAGAGAAAGAGGGGAGGAAGAGGGAGAGGGAGAGGGGGAGAAAGAGATAGTGGGAGAGAGGGAGATAGAGAGGGAGGGAGAGAGGGAGAGTGTGGGAGAAAGAGAGAGTGGGAGAGTGGGAGAAAGACAGAGTGGGAGGGAGAGAGGGGGAGAGTGGGAGAAAGAGAGAGTGGGAGAGAAAGAGGGAGAGAGAGGGAGAGAGGGAGGGAGAGAGGGAGGGAGAGGGAGAGAGGGAGGGAGAGGGAGAGGGGGAGAAAGAGATAGTGGGAGAGATGGATATAGAGAGGGAGAGAGAGAGGGGGAGAGTGTAAAGAGTGGAACTCTTTAAAACAACATCAAAAAATACTTTAAATAACATCAATTATATTCAAAATATAGTCGTAATCCCATTCATTTAGACATCAAATAAACCAGTCGATTACAAAACAATGACATAAAGTTGATAAGATAAAATTCATATACAAATCCAGTATGAATACATACAAGTGTCATATTACACAATTTCGATGCTAAATATAGTAGATGATAATAATATTAGTTACAAATCGAGACTTAGGCATTCAGTCGCCTTAAGCTCTTCAATACATAATAAAGAATACATAAATCATAAAAGAATATGCCATCCGTTGATCTTCCATCCAAAAGAAAATCTCCAATAGAAAAGACGAGAACAAGGATCAGGCGCTTTTTCCGCCCAACCTCAAAGCTTATGCTACCCCGAAATTCCTTAGTCAATCAAGAAATACCTGACCTTGCACGAATCGCTTAGCAAGAAGCAGTCTACGAGAAAGATGGAATCTAGTGCGTGCCTAGTATAACTAGTAAAACCACAAGCATTTTCATTTTTCTAAATCATTTAAGAAACAAGCAAGTTCGATACTAGGATATGGTAGAGATTTCAATAAATCCATCTATTTCAATGGTCTTTAAGTTACTTGGCCAAGTAAAATGTCATGCACGACAAATAAAGCAGTTTTGGAAAAGCAAAACTACACTCTCTATTTACCCATATTCGGCACCCGTCCCGGAAGGTAACTTTCCCAAAAACATAACATGCAGAATCATTTATCAATCATGCATGGTCTAAACAGTCAAACATAATCTTTTGAAAATAGTAAAATTGAAAACTTGTTTGAAGCGAAAAAAATTTAAAAAGTCGTTTCTTTCATTGTTTAAATCTAAAAGGCTTAAAATTATTATTCAAATTGAGTAAATTTAATAATCAAAATTAATGAAGGTGTATCTCCAGTATGCAATTAAATACATATAAAATAGTCACACAAGAGCACATGTTCATTTGTTATTGTACTCATCTATTAAACACTGTTCAAGTTCATTTTTGCTATTTCTAAATAAATCGTATTTAAATTTATTGATTTAGTTTTTGTTTAACACATTTTCATAAAATAATTAAATAATTATTCAATCAGATTTAAATAAACTCATTTTTATTTTTGTTTTGACTGTTTTGTTTCAATGGCGAAAATTCAATGTTTAAATACCTCTGTTTCAAAATAGTGTTGAATTTTGAAGTTATTCTATCAAAAAATTTTCTGTTTGAATTCTTGTCAAAATAATTTCAAGTACAATTTTCTGTCAACAAAAGTAATAAATTTTCTGTTAAGATCATTTTTGAATCTAATTTTTAAAGTTGTTTTCTATTTTGAAATTGTCCCTAATTTTTAATCAACTGTTTTATTGTGATTTCACTCCGAATTTTCCTAAAAATCTTCTGGTTCTAAATTAATCACTATTCTGGAAATTGAAAAAAAATACTCTTAGTTTGATATTTAAAGGATTAACAGTATTAACAAAAAATTCTTTAATAGTTTTCAAGATCTATGAACAAATGAAATTGCATTCCAATTCAATCTATTAATAATTCGTTTAGTTTATTCAAAATCCTACTTGGTAAATTCAAATTCTGGAAATGATTGTTGTTTGTTTCCTCTGTAAATTTTTGAAGCTTCTCAATTTCTCCGTGAATCTCCTCGGAGTTTCTCCTCTATATTTTATCTCTTATCTCCTGCTGGATACTCTCCTCTCCTTTCCTTTTTACCCTACCTCATACTATCTTCCTTCTTATATTTCCTGTGAAATAAGGAAAGGCAGATTTAAATTTTGTGTTTATGGAATTCCTTGATGACCGTGCCTATTCTTCCTACCTTCCCATGCATTGGATGTGAGCCTGTAGGAAGAGAACCAGTCCCTTGGGTTGTGTGGTTTAGGGAATTCTTCCCTTTTGCTGCGTGGAAGATAAGTGAATGGGGATCCTTGGGAGGCCGCGTGAGGAGACTGCCCTTTGTTGCTGCATGAGTGAATGGTGTAGAGGTCCTGTGCACCTTTTAGTAGCCTTTACGCACCTCTTAGCAACCTCCTTCACTGGTTGCATAAGGAGTAAGTGAGGCTTCCTCTCTGCCTGTGCATGAAAGGATGGACTGGCCGCACCTTCCCCATCTACCTCTACATGGGGTGTGTGAGGAAAGCCTTCCTCTGTATGCCTTCTCTCTACCGTTGGCTATGTGGATAGGTAAGATCAAAACCAAATAGCAATACAAACCAAAAATTCCTCTTCTCAATTTTTCTCTGTCATATTTTGTTTTTGCTCAAGAACAAATAAAAATGAATTTTTCTGTGTGTCCAATTTCGAATTTCTTTAGAATACAATTCTTCTTTCATGCATTCCTTAAATCAAGAAATGTGATCCACTATTATAGATTGATCTCCAGATCAATTCTATAACTCTCAGTTCAGATTTTTGATTGCTTCTTCTTTAATTGAAGATATTTTTCTTCAACTTGTTAACTAGAGTTTGATTTTGAATGCAAAGTTCAATGTGTATGTGAGTTTGTTTTTCTATTTCTTTTCAATTTTTGGTTTTCAATAACACAATTTAAGATATTTGTTAATTTCAAAGTTTAAATCTTTTCCTTTTCATAATTTCCAATTTAAAAACAATTAAATTTATAAAACACATTATTAATATAAATTTTAATAAATTTCGAAATAAAAGCCAATTCTATTTTAAATTTCGAAATACAAGCATATTATTTTCAAACAATAATAAAATTTAAATAAGAAATCCAATTTTTTAATTTAAGTTAATTTCATCAAATTTAACCAAATCATTATTTAAATCAACATGCATTTTTCACAATTTTGAGTAATTAAATTAAAACTTGATTTAAAACTTGCAAACATGATAACAAAAAATGCATTAAAAATCATGATAACAAAAAATGCATTAAAAATCATGATAACAAAAAATGCATTATCTAAGTGAGCGTGTGAGATTCCATCTACTCATAAACTTCAATCGGCTAAACGACTCTACTTGATCGTTGTTCTCGCCTTCAATCACGTTCACCTATTCCTGCATTCACTTGCACTCGATTTTACATTAGCAATGACAAACCTCGAAATTAATATAAATGCATTTGAATTTGAATTTGAATTTAATTTTCATTAAAATAATCATTTAATTTCAATTTAAATAGCGGCATAATAATTACTAATTGCATTTAATTAATCAAATGAAATCTATACGTGACAGAGAGTGGGAGAGTGGGAGAAGGGGAGAGTGGGAGAAAGATAGAGGAGAGAGGGGGAGAAAGAGAGAGTGGGAGAGAAATAGAGAGAGAGGGAGGGAGAGGGAGAGGGGGAGAAAGAGATAGTGGGAGAGATGGAGACAGAGAGGGAGGGAGAGAGGGGGAGAGTAGGAGAAAGAGAGAGTGGGAGAGAAATAGGGAGAGAGAAGGAGAGGGAGAGGGAGAGGGGGAGAAAAAGATAGTGGGAGAGATGGAGATAGAGAGGGAGGGAGAGAAAGACTGAGAGAGAGATAGAGGGTAGAGGGTTAAGAGTTAAGGGTTTAAATGGTTAAGAGATAGAGGGTAGATGGAGATAGTGGGAGAGATGGAGATAGAGAGGGAGGGAGAGGCAGACTGGGAGAGAGACAGAGGGTAGAGGGAGAGGCAGACTGGGAGAGAGATAGAGGTTAGAGGGTTAATATTTAACACTAATCGCTCAACCATCAACCCTCAACCCTTAAACCCTAATCCCTCAACCCTTATATCCTCTTAATACCTAAACCCTCAACCCTCAACACTTAAAGCCTAATCCCTCAATCCCTATACCCTCTTAATCCTTCAACCCTCAACCCTCAACCCTCAACTCTCAACCCATAAACCCTAATCCCTAAACCCTTATACCCTTTTAATCCCTCAACCCTCAACCCTCAAATCTTAAACCCTAATCCCTCAACCCCTATACCATCTTAATCCCTCAACCCTCAACCCTTAAACCTTAAACCCTAATCCCTCAACCCCTATACCCTCTTAATCCCTCAACCCTCAACCCTCAACCCTTAAACCCTAATCCCTCAACCCTATACCCTCTTAATCCCTCAGCCCTCAACCTCAACCCTTAAACCCTAATCCCTCAACCCCTATACCCTCTTAATCCCTCAACCCTCAACCCTTAAACCCTAATCCCTCAACCCCTATACCCTCTTAATCCCTTACCCTCAACCCTCAAACCCTTAAACCCTAATCCTCAATACCCCTCTTAATCCTCAACCTCAACCTCAACCTTAAACCCTAATTCATTAATCCCTATAATTCTCTTAATCCCTCAAACCTCAAATCTCAATCCTCAACCTCAACCTTAAACCCTAATCCTCAACCCCTATACCCTCTTAATCCCTCAACCCTCAACCCTCAACCCTCAACCCCTGTACCCTCCTAATACCTCAACCCTCAACCCTCAACCCTCAACCCTCAACCCTTAAACCCTAATCCCTCAACCCCTATACCCTCTTAATCCCTCAAACCTCAACCCTCAAATCTTAAACCCTAATCCCTCAACCCTTATACCCTCTTAATCCCTCAACCCTCAACCCTTAAACCTTAAACCCTAATCCCTCAACCCATATACCCTCTTAATCCCTCAGCGCTCAACCCTCAAACCTTAAACCCCAATCCCTCAATCCCTATAGCCTCTTAATCCCTCAATCATCAAACCTAAACCCTCAACCCTTAAACCCTAATCCGTCAACCCCTATACCCTCTTAATCCGTCAACCCTCAACCCTCAACCCTCAACCCTCAACCCTTGAACCCTAATCCATCAACCCATATACCATCTTAATCCCTCGACCCTCAACCCTCAACCCTCAACCCTCAACCCTTAAACCCTAATCCGTCAACCCCTATATCCTCTTAATTCGTCAACCCTCAACCCTTAAAACTTAAACCCTAATCCCTCAACCCCTATACCCTCTTAATCCCTCAACCCTCAACCCTTAAACCCAAATCCCTCAATCCCTATACCCTCTTAATCCCTCAACCTTCAACCCTCAACCCTCAACCCTCAAACCTTAATCCCTCAATCCCTATAGCCTATTAATCCCTTAACCCTAAACCCTAAACTCTCAACCCTTAAACCCTAATCCGTCAACCCCTATACCCTCTTAATCCGTCAACCTCAACCCTCAACCCTTGAACCCTAATCCCTAAACCCCTATACCCTCTTAATCCCTCAACCCTCAACCCTTAAAACTTAAGCCCTAATCCCTCAACCCCTATACCCTCTTAATCCCTCAACCCTCAACCCTCAACCCTTAAACCCTAATCCCTCAACCCTCAACCCTCAACTCTTAAACCCTAATTCGTCAATCTCTATACCCTCTTAATCCCTCAACCATTAACCGTCAACCCTTAAATCCTAATCCCTCAACCCCTATACCCTCTTAATCCCTCAACCCTCAACCCTCAACCTTGAACCCTTAAACCCTAATACCTCAACTCCTATACCCTCTTAATCCCTCAACCCTCAACCCTCAA
>CM021101.1:535136483-535226965 GCA_007115665.2 Sequoiadendron giganteum
CCTCCTAATCCCTACACCCTCAACTCCTAAACCTTAAACCCTAATACCTCAACCCCTATACCCTCTTAATCCTTCAACCCTTAAACCCTAATCCCTCAACCCCTATAACCGCTTAATCCCTCAACCCTCAACCCTCAACCCTTAAACCCTAATCCCTCAACCTCTATACCCTCTTAATCCATCAAACCTCAACCCTCAACCCTCAACCCTTAAACCCTAATCCTTCAACCCCTATACCCTCTTAATCCCTCAACCCTTAAACCCTAATCTCTCAACCCCTATACCCTTTTAATCCCTCAACCTTCAACCCTCAACCGTTAAACCCTAATCCCTCAACCCCTATACCCTCTTAATCCCTCAACCCTCAACCTTTAAACCTTAAACCCTAATCCCTCAACCCCTATACCCTCTTAATCCCTCAACCCTTAAACCATATTCCCTCAACCCCTGTACCCTATACCCTATAACCTCTTAATCCCTCAACCCTAAATCCTCTACCGTCTACCCTGTACCCTCAACCCTAATCCCCCAAACCTTAAACCCTTAAATGCTCTTAGTAAACTCTCTAAATAATCCCTCAACCATTTTGACCCTTAATCCCTTAACCCTTAAACCCTTAAATACTCAACCCTAAAACCTTAACCCTCAACCCTTATACCCTAAACTCTTAAACTTTCTACCCTCTACCCTCTACCCTCAATCCTCAACCCAATACCCTCTACCCTAAACCCTAATCCCTCAACCCTTACACCCTTAAATCCAAGAAAAATCTCTACCCTAATCCCTAAACCCTCAACCCTTAATCCCTCAACCCCTATAACCTCTACCCTATACATTGGACCCTCAACCCTAATCCGTTGACCCTATACCATATACCCTCAACCCTCAACCCTCAACCCTCAAGCTTAAGCCCTCAATCCTCAACCCTCAACCATTAAACCCTAAACCCTTAAACCCTCTACCCTCTACCCTCTACCCTATACATTAAACCCTCAACCCTCAACCCTCAACCCTTAATCCCTCAACCCTCAATCCTTAAACCCTAAACCCTAAACCCCTATACCCTCTACCCTTTACGTTGGACCCTGAGCCTAATCCTTCAACCATATACCCTCAAACCTATACCCTAAACCATCTATAATCAACTAAGTAAACCCTTAACCCTGAACCCTTCAACCCTAAAACCTTAAACCTTCTACCCTATACCCTCAATCAAATACCCTCTACCATCGACCCTATTCCCTCAACCCTCAAACCTTAAACCCTAATACACTAGAAACCATCAACCCTATAGGTCCTCCACCCTAATCCCTCAACTCTATACCCTCAACCCCTATCACTTTCTCTCTATCTATACATCTACCCTCTCCCTCTCTCCCTCCCTCCCTCATACCCTCTCTAATTGTCTCTATCTATCCTCTCCCTATTTCTACGTACCTCTCATTCAATCAATCCCTACCACCCTCTCTCACTCCCTCTATCCATCTCTCTCTATGTTCCTCCCACTCTATCCCACTCTCTCCCACTCCCTCTCTCTCCCTCTCTCTCATGTCTCTCCCTCCCACTCCCTCTCCCTCAGGTCTCTCCCTCTGGAAATCTACCTAGGTAACTCTCTCTTTGTCTTTCTCCCCTCTCTCTATCTATCCCTCCCACCCTACCTAGATAAGTCCCTCCCACACCCTCTCCCTCTCTCAGGTCTCTCACTTACACTCCCTTTCTCTCAAACTCCCTCTCACTACCTATCTCTCAAGTCTCTCCCTCTCACCCCCATCACACTCTCAAGTCTCTCCCTTTGGCACCCTACCTACATAACTCTCTCTTTATTTTTGTCTCTCTCTCCCCCTTCTCTCTCTCTCCCTCTTTCTCAATTCTCTCTCTTCCACCCCCTCTCTCTCTCCCTCCATCTATCCCTCCCACTCTACCTAGCTAAGTCACTCTCACTCCAACCCCTTCTCTCCCACTCTCTCTCTCTTAAACTCTCACTTCCACCCCCTCTCCCTCTCTCCAGACTCTCTCTCTCTCTCTCTCTAAATTCTCCCTCCCTCTAAAGACATACGTAAATACATACATACTTACATACATACAAGCATAATACATATGTCATACAATCCTACATCAATACAAGCATACATACATACATACATGTGTAGATACAATCTCACATACATACATGCATACATACAATATACATGCATTGATACATACATGAATACATACATACATACAAGCATCCATACATGAATAAATGCATGACATATACAAGAATACATGTACATACAAACATATCAGCATACATTCGATAGACTGGAATTTAACATAAAGGTGGACATAATGTGAGCTTGTTATAACACGCTCATGTTATGTCTTAGTTGACATGTTTCCCGCAGAAGCAAAAAACCATGTCAAAACTGAGATATAACGCGAGAGTGTTATAGTGCACTCACGTTATATCTTGTTTTGGGAATTCCCAAGCCTTAGGATTGGCATTTGCCTTGGAATACCAACCCAAATGCTTGGAGGGCATTCCCAACGACCAAAGACGTGTTTTTACAAAATCTACCATATTTCACATAATCGAGTTCTTGCTCATCGTCAGGATTGCATGTGGTTCAATATCAAAAAAATCAAACACATGGGTAATGTTGAGTTCTCTTTTAGCTATCCAACGATGTAATTTTTTTCACTTTTTGACAATGTTAAGCCTTTCATCCATAATTTCTTTTGTTTGTATGTCTCTTTTTTGCCAAAAAGAAGTGTTTGGTATTTTTTTTGTTATAAATTAACCGTTCATTGAATCTTCAAATAAATTGCATTTTTAGAAACTAGACTCCATTCTACAAATTTTAAAAAATAATAATAAAAAAATTCAATTAGTTTCCAAAATCTGTAGGGGTAGCACGACCAAAATTATGTTTTTCAGGAAGTGTTGACTTCGAAAATTAGTAAAAAATCAAATATTCATTAAAAAATTATCAGAAAAATCATGCATCAACTACATACTGTTAGCTAACTTCTAACCATTGCGATTTTAAAAATACTAAAAAAAAGTTCACCATACGAGGGTCGTACAAGAGTTGCGATGTTATGCTTTTCTGACAAAAACAACACCAATTTGTGTGCATCCCTCTTTTGAACCCCTTAATGTCAACCATTTTAAAAATAAATTACTAGTTTAGAAAGTAGACTCGGAGCACTTCGATCCTTGTTTTTGTTCCATCTCAAAATTTTGAGTGTAACTATCCTCAATTTCACATCCAAGGTCAGTATTTCCTGATTTTATAAAAAATCTGTCCACTTAAGTCCCCTTTTTGGGAACCATCTTGGTGCACTAACCCCCCACCACTTTGTGCATTACATATCCTAATGGGGTGTGGGAGCAAGAAGTTGTATTTGAAGATCCACAAACATTTTGTTCTTCTTGCCATTGTTTTCTTCATCCTACAAGTTTGTGTCAAAAGAATGAGGAAATGGGAGACACTCTTTATTCTTCTCCTCAAAAGGCATTTGGTCCTTCTTCATGTGTTGGAATTGTTACACAAGTTTCTCAAACTAATGTTGTTCAAGGGTGGGAAATGAAAACAAAGATATTAATCCCTAAAGTTATCTTAAGGGGATCTTCAAGTGGACAGATCTCAATTTTTAATGCCCAAAATATTCCAAAAGGGTGTTCTAAGGGTGGTATGGTTACTAATTTGAAGGTCTCTTCTTCAGATAATATAGATTAGGTATTAGTCAAGTTGCCAATTATCAGGAATTCTCTTTAAAGCAATTTTTTTTGGTTACATTGCCATAAGGTTAGGAAAGTTTGTTGTTAATGAAGACTTTTTATATTCTCTAAGCCTACTTGTTCCTTTGATAAATTATGCGAGCATTTAACAAATCAATAACTGTACTACAATGATAATTGTTGGTGCTAATCAATGTACAATGTCAATTTTTTTTTGAAATTCATGGTGAAAGGGATTGTAATCTTCTTTTACTTGATCAAAGTAAAAAGGCACCATCTTATCTTTTCTCTTCATCTTTTTCCTCTGATAAATAGCTTGAGTTATTTGTAGATGAAGCTCTTTCATTTGTTGGGGAACTATTAATAGAAGAGATTGCAACTGAGGTGTTAGGTGAAGAAGAAGGACTAGATCATCTCAATAATCTTTCCTTAGCACAATCTCCTTTGTATCCTCCCATTAGTAAAAAGTCACCTACTAAAAGAGGTAGGAAGTCTTTAGCTGTGAAGCTTCAAGAGGAAATAGATGCAGGTATTCAATCTACTTTAGATAGTCACAAGTTTGGTGATAGTGAAAAGAAAAAAAGACCAAGGAGAGCATGTTGCTCTCCTAGGGTATTATGAAACTAATATATTGGTATTCCAGAGGCATTAATGCTTCTAACAAGAGGGCCCAAATTAAGGAGCAGTTGGATATATGTGGGGCAGATGTAGTGGTTCTACAAGAAACAAAACTATCACTGGAGTCATTTGGAATGTTTAGCAAAAAATGGTCTAAGTGGAGATCTTTTCAATCACCTTCACAAGGGGCATCATGAGTTATTATTACTTTTTGGAATGATAAAACAATAAGTATTTCTAATGTTACTTGTGAGTGTAACTGACAACTAATACAAATCTCCCATTATGATTTATCATTTTGGTTGCTAAATGTTTATGGGCTGAATAATTCAGTGGGGAAAAAAATATTGTGGCATAGGCTGAGTCAAATTATGGGACAGTTGGGTCAAGATAAGGTTATTCTAATAGGGGATTTTAATGCAATAGTATCAACTTCTGAGAAAAAAGGTGGTATTTTCCCACCTAAAAAGGATATGGATGATTTTAATTCATTCATCCAAGATAACACATTGGTGGACATAATTCCATTGAATGGAAGCTTCACATGGACTAATAGGAGGAAAAAAATTCTGCAAATAGCGGAAAGATTGGATAGATTTCTAACTTTTCCAAATTGGGGTGCAACTGAATATGATTTATCATCTAATTTTTTTTCTTTCAATGCTTTAGATCATTTTGCAATCTCTTTAGATTTGTGTTCAAATAAAGTTAAACCAAAATGGAAATCTTCTTTCAAATTTGAAGCAATGTGGTTTCGACACCCTCATTTTTAAAATTTACTAAGGAAATGGTGGTTAAGTGCACCTTTTTGCAAGAGTTCTAGGATGTATCAGTTGAGTATGGAGTTGGATCACATGAAACAACATATTAAGGTATGGAATCAACAAGTTTTTAAGAATATTTTTGTGCAAAACGATTTGGTTTATAAAATACTTTCTTAGGTAAATGAAGCAATTATTGCAAATGGTTTAGACACTATGCTATTTGAAGATCATAAAAATTTACAAGAGGAATGGAAGGAATTGCTTGCGAGAGAGGAAGTGTATTGGAGGTAGAAGTCAAGAGAGTTGTGGTTAAAGGATGGAGATAGAAATACCAAGTTTTTTCATATTTCTGCACAAATAAAGAAGTCAAAAAATTCAATTTTTTTAATACATGTTAGTGTCGCAGGAGTATATTTAACAAAGGAAGAAGATATTCAAAAAGAGATTGCTGGCCCATTTTTCATTTAAGGGAAAGAGAGGATCTTCTTCAGGTCATCCCAAAGAATCCTTCCTAAAGACAATGAGAGAGTGTTGGCCCCTTTTCATTAAAGGAAGTTAAAGAAGTTGTATTTTCTATGCCACTAGATAAGGCACCAGGCCTAGATGGTTTCATGACATTTTTTTCAGAAATTTTGGGACTTTGTGGGTATAGATATTCTAAATGCAATGGAGGAGTCAAGAAAATTTAGTGGCATGTTAAGAAAATTTAATGTAACACATATTGCTATAATTCCAAAGATTACAGAACCATGATCTTTTTCAGATTTTAGGCCTATTTCATTGTGTAACACTATTTACAAAATTTCTACTAAGGCCATATATCTTCATTTACACCCGCTTGTATCTAAAATTATTTTAGAAGAGAAGGGTGGATTTGTACCTGGAAGGGAGACAAGAAAAGGTGCTATTGTAGTACATGAAGTTCATTTTGTAGCTACAAAAAAACTCTCTTCTATGATCATTAAATTGGATATGCAAAAAGCATATGATAGGGTTGATTGGGATTTCTTGAATTAGGTACTACTCAGTTTTGGATTTTCTGTTAAGTGGTGTAAGTGGATCATGAATTGTTTTTCATATGTGAATTTTTTAGTCTTACTTAATGGTTCTCCAGTTGGTTTTTTGGATCAACCCAAGGGGTTCGTCAAGGTGATCCACTTTCGCCCTTCTTATTCATTATTTTAGCAGAGGCTTTGAGTAGGTCAATTCACAAGGCTCATATTCAAGGATCCATATAGGGAATTTCAATTCTAGATACAAATATAACAACAACTCATTATTTGTTTGTTGATGATACTTTACTCTTTGGTAAGGTTGTTGTATCTAAAGCACAACATTTTAAAACAATACTAGATAGATATTGTCTAGCTTTAGGTCAAAGAGTTAATGAGGGTAAATCGAAAGTTTATGTGTTCAATACAAAAGCTGCTGTTGAAAAGCGGATTGTGAAGATTTTAGGTTTCCAACAAGCTCAAATTCCATGCAAATATCTTGGTATTCCCTTTTTTGCAGGTCAAAACAAGGTTTCTTACTAGCATAAAATTATCCAAAGCATTCAAGAAAGAATTATGTCATGGAAAGGGCGTTGGTTGTCATTGTCAGGAAAATTTTTGTTGGTCAAGACAATTGTTTCCACCATTCCAAATTATTATATGTCTATTATGAATGCTCCTAAATCTATTATTTTTCATATTCAAAAACTGATTAGGAATTTTTTGTGGACTGGTAACATGGACAACAAGAAGAAAATTCCTTTAATTTCATTGGAAACTATGTGCTTGGAGAAAGTAAAAGGGGGTGCGGGTCTTCATAATATGGCAGAAAGAAATATGACATTAGGTGCAAAAATGGTTTGGCGTATGTATGTAAAGCCTCATTTGAAATGGTGTAAGATAACGCAATTCACATATTTGGACAATTTAAATTCATCAAGAATATTTACAATTTTAAACCCACCTTTAGGTTCTATGATGTGGAATTTTTTAGTTTCTTGTAGAAAAATCATTGTACCATATTTAACTTGGGAGGTAAATGATGGTCAAAAGGCACTTTTTTGGAAGGATTCGTGGAATGGGTTTCCAAGGTTGAATTCATTGCATAAATTTCATATCTCAGAAAATTTGTTGACAAAAAGTTGGGGTGCTAGAGTTAGAGATTATATTCATCATGTGGATTGTTCAAGGTTTGCAATCAGTAATGAGCATAAGGTGCTATTGCAATCTATTCTTTAGAAAAGGATTGTGTATTGTAATGTTGGAGCTGATAAGTTAATATGGGAAAAGTCAAATTTAGGCTCTTACACAATTAAAGAGGGTTATAAGTCAATTTCACGGGCAGGGTCATAGGTAGTGAAACAAAGAGCATATAATTTTTTTTGGAACCCTATGATTTTACCTAAAGTAGGCTATTTTTCATGGTTAGCTATCAGGAGTAAGATTCTAACTAGTGACAGGCTTTCAAAATTAGGGATTGCAGACCCTTTTAAATGTGCTCTTTGTAATGAGGAATTTGAAGATGCAAATCATCTTTTCCTAAAATGTTCAGTAACACAATCATGTTGGTTGTTTGTGGCCCAAACAAAATGAATTGGTATTCACCATTTCTAGATACTCTTTGGAAATTATTCTCAAGTTGGACATAACTCTATAGAAACTCCTTTTTTGCAAGTATTTGGTCAATAATTCTGCATCAGTAATTTGGGCTTTATGGTGGACAAGAAATAGATGTATCTTTAGAAAATAAAAACTTAATCTCAATCAGGTTTTGATTTCTTTAGAGCATTCGATCTCAGAAACAGTCAATGGTTATGTGTGTAAAGTAAAACATATTGGATCTATTTTTTCTGATTGGGATTCAAAGTTAATGGTGGTTTGGCCTCTTCTAATTCTTTCATTTAAAGGAAGCTTGCATCATTTAACATAAAAAGTTAATAGAAAATAAATAATATGGAAACCTCAACCAAAGGGTTTGTTTAAGTTGAATTGTGATGGAGCTGCAAGGGGAAATCTAGGTTTGTCTGGAGCAGGATTCATCATTAGAGATTATAAGGGGTTGGTACTATGTGCTAAGTCATATAAATTACAAAATGGAACCAATAATGAAGCAACGAATCAAACATTTCTTCATGATTTAAAATTAGTTTTCATTTTTAAGCTCACAAAGTTTCAAATTGAAGGAGACTCTTTGTTAATCTTAAATGCATGTCGTGAGTTTCATTTTATAAATTAGAAATTGGGATATATAATGAAATAGATATGGTCATTATTAGACAAGTTAGAATTCTACCAAATAATTCATACCTATAGAGAAGGTATTAGTGTTTTAGATTATTTGGCCAACTCAGGTTGTGATTAGTTGGGTGAGGAAGTTAATCATGTTGTTTCTTCCCAAGATCTTCACACTAAGCTAGTAGAATTGTTGTCATGAGATGGCGGATCCTTTATTTGAATTGTGGATTTCAGATGCCATAATATGGTATGTGAGAAAGGTTGTACTTTGTTTGAATAAGACCTCTATATACTTTAACTTGAATGTCATTAACATCATAGTCATCAAGAGTCATGGAGTTGAGATGCAGGGGACAAAATATCAATTTCAGAATGCTCGTTCATAAAATCTTCTTTAAGGCCTCTTCATGCATTAACCTGAATGTCAATAACTTCATTGTCATTAAGAGTTAGAATTGGGATGCAGAGGATGGATTATCAATTTTAGTATGATCATTCATCTATTGTTATAGTTTAGCTTAACGTACATGGTAAATTAAGGGGAAGTTTAGGCTGACATCGACTTCAGGCTTAATCTTCATTTTCACATACTTTCTATAGCACGTCAAGGTACTCTCAGCTATAAATGACATTGGCAAGATTGAGCGTCATCCTTGGTGTAAGAAGTGATGTTCAGGTGCAATGAAATGATTATAGTATGAGGTGTGCTTTTTAGGCATTGGCTTACTCGTGTGCAATATCCTGTCCAAGAAGGGGTGTACAAGTAAAATTGTTAGCACCATTCTTGCCAATTGTCAACATGACAGAGCCAATTTTGCATTTATATTAAATGCACATGGAAAATATTGGTTCATCACCGGATGGCATATTTCAGGTACATGGATATTCTTTAAGCTATAAATTTGTTTAAATGTGGCAAAGGATTTTATTACATCATGGTACTCTTTGTTGACATCATCACAACTAAGATTGTGTGACATGTTTGTTGTAAGTTGTAAAGTTCAAGTGCATGGTAATGATTGTAGTGTAAGGTGTTACCTTGTCATCACCATGCTCGTGCAACACTATCTATTGCAAGATGATGCTTACATGACTATGCGAGAGTATCTTTTTCGCATGCCAAACTTAATCTTCATGCTGGGCAAAGGCACCATTCCATGATACAAATCCGTAAAATGAGTTTTTCTAACAATGTGCACTTCTATGTAGGTAATAGGTGTCTCCTTATTTTTAAATCACAAGTAAATTTGCATTTGCGGAGTGGGATGGCAATGTATGAAACTATTCCTATTTTGTACAAGTGCAAATTTGTGGGGAACTAAACTTAGTAACATGGTTTAAATTGCTACTCCGTATAGCCAATTTTTGGCTAATGACATCAAAGTTACAAAATTAAGCTGTCTATCCAGAAAGTTTTACTCATTTTTTATTATGATATGTGTAATCATTCTCTGGTTTCTATAATCAGCTTGTAGCATATGAAAGGATTTTATTTAGTCGACATATTCCTCTCATCAATTTCAATAAATATGCTACCTCAACGCCTAAAATACCACATTCTTTTGTGTGTGTGTTTTGGCTAGCAGTGTTTATGTTTCATCAAGAGAGCTCTAGCAGTGGTGAGCTAAGGGTGCTGTTTCATTTTCATGCAGTGTGTAGGTGGAGGTAGATGGAGTTCTATCCATGAAACTACAAAGTTTTCATCCCCATCAATGATTGGGAATTGCCTATATCAGATGAAATTGGTGATGCAAAGCTTCATTTGGTTTTCAAGGATCATTGTGCAACTTTTAAAAAGTACATCAAAAGGGTAATTGGTGCTGAGATCATGGAGCCGGATGTGAAGCACCTAATCTAGCCTTCTCAATAGCTGTCGATCTTCATTTCCAAATTTTTGGATTTGCTACAGTGTATCAACTTGGCAGAGTCTATTACAAACAAAGTGGTAAATGAAGAATATCCACAAAACGGTATTCTGCATAAAGCTTGCCAGCGGTATGATTTGTGGAAAGGTCACGGGTATGTGGGTGGCTTATTCCATAGGAATTTTGTATTACATAGAACAAATTTTCTTGATTTTTTTGTTGCTATAAACAAGTCTCTTATACATCAAAACTACAATTATATGTTAAATTCTCTCAGAAGATATGCAAGGGAGATAGATTCTTTCCTAGCTGCCGATGTAAAAGAGAAAGTGCAAGCCATCTTAGCTTTTCTCACTCATGTACATGATATGCCAATGCCACAACAAATAGTGGATGAGAATAGTGGTCTCCATCAGCTATTGGGTGCACGAAATGATTGGTGTATTAACCTCAATGTCATGCCTTATACTCATCCTATTGCACTCATGCCTTCTACTCATCCTATTGCAGCCAATTTAGTTGAAGAACAAGATGAAAATGAAATTCAACTTATACAGATGGAGGAATAACAAGCTCAAGTGGAATATTTTTTTTGCTCGTTAATAGTAGCTACATAGTACTTCATTTAAGTGTAATAGTCAAAAGACACAGTAAGTTGTGTGATATCATTTTGTCATGATCCAAGGGAGATATTATAATCTATTATTTGTATTGGTGATGAAAAGTAAGCCCTATGATAATATTTTGTCATTCTCCTAGGGTGATATTGAAAGCTATTTTTTGTGATAAAAAGAGCCAAGAAATAGTCAGATCCAAAGGGATATAGTTTTGGGAAGGAAATATATCTTCTATTGTAAAATTCATATTATTATTAATATAAATATAGATATAGACATTATGTCTTTTGCTGAAAAAAAAATTCTATGTTGAGAACCTACTTTAGTAAAAATAAATAATAAATAATAAATAACAACTAAAAAATCAATATATATATTTTTGGAAACTACACTTATGAATCTACAAAAGGGTATTTTTATATTTTAAAAAAGTAATTTACATGAGTAGGAGCTGTTGAAACATCAAGTTTTTTAAATTTTGTTTTTGGTGAATTGGCCTAAAAATGGTGCTACATTTGTATTTAGTCAACATTTTTTGTTGAAAAACTTAAATTGGACATATCTAACTTAGCTATAATGAATCTTACTAGATCATATGTTTGACCAAAATTGGTTTTTAGTTAGAAATACTTAAATTCACTTGTGCTGATAAGTTGGCTGAAAGTGTGACACAACTTTGTACTTCTACCCATTTATATTGTCCATGACTATTGCTAATGATCTTGAAATTAAGAAAATGGATGTCAAACTATATTTTTGCATGAAGACTTAGAAGAGGAAATTTATACATGTAAAAACCTAAAGGTTTTGAGGTAAAAGGGAAAGAACACTTGGTTTGGAGGTTAAAATTATCTCTTTATGATTTAAATCAATGATTTGGATATATTATTATAGTGTAGAAAAATGTATCCCTTTACATTTTCACACTTGTTTGGGCCCTCCCTACTAAAACTAGGCTTCTTTATGCCTTATTTAGTCTTATTTTGCATCCACAAGCCTTATTTAATGCATCTTTTTGAGGATAATCCCGACACATACCTAATGACCAATCATAATTTAATGAATTTGGATTGTATGGCCCAAATTTAGTGATCTGGGACTCATATGCCACCTTGGGCGTATGGGTCCCACCTAAGTTTCGGGGCCTGGTCTTGAATTTTGCATTAAACTTAATATTTCTTCAAATTTGTATCCCAAGCTTAGCCTACTGGGACTCATATGCCCCAACTGGCGTATGAGTCCCGCTTAGCTTGGACCTATTTTAAATTCAAATTCTTGGTGGGATTTTATTCTCCTAGATATGACGTCAGCTTGCAGTGTTGTAATTTTGGGAAATTTGGCATAAACAATTATAAATTCAAGGTTATTTCACATATTTTCTCGTAGAAACTTTCATGAGAATTCCTATAGCAAGTTTATGAGATCAAGAGAATTATAGAGCATTCAAGAGTTGATTATCAAGCATTTTGGAGCTGCATTCAAGATTCAAGCATCATGTCAAAGTCATTGTGCATCATGTTTGTTTTTGAGCTAACATTTGTGATGTAGGTTCTTATGATTCAAGCAAGTATTCAAGTCAAGATCCATATCATTCAATCAAGAGTCAAGATCTACATTCGTGTTGGCCATCTCATACAAGATTAAAACCTTGGGTTTGATTTAGGTTGAAGAGCCATTGAAGAGCAAGATTAGAGAAAATTTTCAAATTAGCAAAGTTGTCAAAGTTGTCATCTACCTTGCAAGATTACGAAAAGTCACCTATAGGTCAAAATGTAGTGTTTTAGACTTGGAGATTAGAAAGGAGAGAAGCTCCAGGAGAATACTAGAGGATATCAGAGTTTCAGATCAACCCTGATATTGGGACTAAATCGCCACTTGTGGTGTATGAGTCCCAGTATAGTAGTTTTCAGACTTTTTCTATAGATCTTGGTTTAGCAATTGTAGATTTTAGTTTCGGCCTGAAACCCTAAATTGTGACTAAATCGCCCCTATTGGTGTATGAGTCCCAGTGTGATTTAAAAGTTATAATTTCAGAATTAAAAACATTGTTTCAAGCATCTTCAACTTTCCAGGTGCACCCCTATTTATCTCTAGTTTTCTATTATGACTTAAGTTCATTCTTTAGGTCATATAGTTAGGTTTTGCATGTTACTTTCATTTATTGTCTTTCCAAGCCTTTGCTTAGTGGTGAATTCCCATTTTTTCTTTAATCACACCCTAGGAGACCTTCTAGCAGATCCCTCTTCTCAATTCAACCATTGGATTGAGATATCTAAGGTTTCCTTGAATGAAATAGAGAAAAATAAGGTCCCCTAAGTAGTCCATCTCCTAAAAGATAGACTCCACACACCCACCTGATTTTCTTTATTTCAGTTATAAATTTTTTGGTTCATTTATTTTGAAGTTAGGTTTTGTAAGAAGTGAATAAGATCACTATATTTACATTATATGTATTGATGATCATATACTAGAATTTTTTCCTTATATGTGGATGATATGTTTTTAGTACCACCAAGGATATGATTAGTGAGTTGAAAGCTCAAATTTTAGTTACGTCTAAACTGAAATATCTAGGGGAAAATAGGTACATATTGGGAATGGAAATTACAAGAGATAAGGTAAATAAAAACTTTAGTTATCGCAAAGTAAGTATGTTAATACTATTCTAAATATATTTAGTATCTAGGATTATAAACTTGTTAGAATTTATTTACCATTTGCGACTAAGTTTTTATTAGATATGTGTCCTAAGAGTGAAGATGATTTTGAAGATATGTCTAATGTTCCCTATACTAGTTTTGTAGGAAGTTAATAAATGCAATGGTTTGTACTTGCCCAAACAGTGGGAGTTTTGAGCAGGTTTATGTCTAGCCTTCATAGAGTAAATTAGAATTATGTGAAAAGTGTGTTAAGATATTTGCATGATAATTTTGATAATTATATGGTTTATAATAGTACTAAAAGTGTGGTTAAGACATTAAAAATACAAGGTTTTGTTAGTGTAGATTGGACAGGTGACTTGGACAATCAAAGGTACACTAGTGGGTATGTGTTTACTTTTCTTGGAGGAGCAGTGAGGTGGATGAGTTAGAGGTAGCCTATAGTTTCTTTATCCACCATCAAATTAGAGTATATGGATACTACCTAGGTCATTAAGGAGGCATTTTGGTTACAAAGATCGTGTACACTTATTGGTTTTTATTGCACAAGACTATTTAGATTGGTTGTGATAGTTAAAGTGTAATTTTTTGATCAATAATCCTATGTATCACACATGAACTAAGCATGTGGATGAACAATACCATTTTCATGAAATGATTGATAATGGAAAAATAGAGTTGAAGAAGATTGACACATAGGATAATGTTGCAGTTTCACACACTAAATTTCTGAGCATAATTTATTTTACATGGTGCATGGAGGCCATGAACCTTGTTCCTAGTACTTAGTTGAATTATATATTCCTATGGATGAATTTACAATGTATTATATGTCAAGTGGGAGAATTTTAAGATTAAGGTACCATCAACCTTGTAAATCATATGTATTTAATTACTTCTAATATTATTGCAAATGATTCATAAGGGATGATGGATTCACCACTAATAGTAATTATTTTTTATTATTAGGGTTTTACTAGAAGGATAATTAAATTTTACTAGTATGATAATTATTATTTTTATCGAGGGTTGGTAACTAATTTTTAACAAAAATTATTTACTATTTACCGAGAAGGAATCTTGTAGGATAAGGTTGTTTTAGGCATTCAAATTTATGAGTTTTTTTTTCACCTTGTGTGGCTATTATTAAAGATAAAAAACTTGCACGGTTATAAATAATAACCACCAAGTTGGTTAGAAACTAAAAACCAGGTGTCTAAATTAGTTAGGTGAGTAAAATAGTTGTAACACACATTATCTTATGGAATTAATGCTTGGCTTAATTAAATATAGGTGTTAAGATTTGATAACCAACTTGGAAACCCCATTTAGGGGGTGAAAATACTACATAAGCAAGCCTTAAGGTGGTAGTATATGTACATGTAATTGGAAAGAGTGAATAATTTTTATTTTTAGGTGATAAAGGATTGAAGATAGAGGAGGAGAAAGTAAGGATTGTATGCAATCTCTATTTTGAAGATAATAAAGATTCAGGCATCTTTTCTTGGTGGAGTTTCTTCTTGAAAGAGTTCTCCACAAACACTATGTTATGTGTTTAATTTTTATGTTTCATATTTATTTGAGTTACTGATTTATTTTCTTGCAATTTCCATTTGGTTATGCACTTGATAAAACATAATTTGAAATAGAAATCAAATTTTTATTTTATAGTTCATCACCTTAATTTCTAACAACAAATTGATATATTGAAATTAATATATATTGATTGATGTTGAAATTGATATAATTTATATAGTTTCTATTGTATTATATTAAATCATATATTAACCTCAAACTATTACAAACCTTAAACCTTAAATTTAGGTTTTAGGGTTTATAATTTATAGTTTAGGGCATAGGGTTTATTTTATAAGGTGAATTGAGTTAATTCAAGAGTTCTAGGTTTAAGAAATGAATGCATGTTTAAAAATATTTTAAAAATTGTAAGAAAATAAAAAAGTAAAAAATCATAAATATTAGAGATTTGGCTACCTCAAAACCTTGTTAGTTAGTTCTTGTAGAGGGAGGAGGTAGAATAAAGGTGTAGTTGAGGTCCCTTAATGTAGGTACACATTTCAAGATGCTATTTCCCTTAACTCCCACCATTGAAAGAAATATAAATGAGCTCGTGGGGTAGAAAAAATTAAACCCTTTAGAATGGGTATGTGTTTCTAAATATTAACAATTATGTATTCCAAGGAATTTAATGAGGGAAATTTTATAAAAGAAACGTATAGTGGTGGTTTAACATGACATTTTGGAGTAGATAAGATAGTGAAATTAGTGAGTGAGAATTATTTTTGACCTCAAATATATAAGGATGTGAGAAAATTTATTTAAAATTGTAGAATTTGTTAAGTAACAAAGGGGAGTAGTCAAAATGTTCGCTTGTATGAACCATTACCAATTTCAAAGAGACCTTGGGAAGACATAATTATGGATTTTGTCTTGGTCTTTCCCATGACACAAAGAGGACATGATTCTATATTTGTAGTAGCTAATTTTTTTCTAAGATGGTACATTTCATTCCATATAAGAAGAACAATTATATAGTACATATAGATCTATTTTTTAGGAAACTAGTAAGGTTGCATTTTGCCAAATAATATAGTTTCAGATAGAGACACAAATTTTGTTGGGTGCTTTTGGAAGACATTATGAAAGAATATGAAGACCAATTTCAAATTTAGTTTAGCATTTTACCCATATAATGGTGGATAAACTAAGATTATAAATAATAGTTTAGGTCATTTCTAAGGTGTTTGATTGAAGAAAAAATAGAAAATTAGGATATGATTTTATTGTAGCTAGAGTTTGCATATAATAATTTAGTAAACACGAGTACATTGAAAACACCATTTATAATTATGTATGGGAGTATTCTAAGGAATGCATCAAAGAAGATACATTAATAGTGAAGAAAAATGGTAGATATGACAAGAAGGATGATGAGAAAAGAAGGCATAAGGAGTTTGAGATTGGAGATGAAGTAATGGTGTATCTTACAAAAGAAAGATTCATAATTAGATATATAATAAGCTGAATATGAAGAAGTTTGGCCCTTGTAAAATTGCTGAAAGGTTTGATAAAGGAAATTCATATGAGGAGGCATTACCAAAAGATTTAGACATATCATAAGTATTCAATGTTACCAATTTGTATCAATATCATAAGGAGAATCAAGGGATAATAATTTAGAAATGTAATGGGAGACTTAGATATTGTAGTAGCCAAAATAATATTGAGAAAATTTCAGACAATAGATTTGGAAGAAGCACTAATAATACACTATATGACAAGTATTTGGTGAAATTGAAAGAAAGGCTTGAAGAAAATTCAAGTTAGGTTTCTTAGTATTAGATTTACCAAGATCAATAAGTTGAAAGTGATCACAAAATGAAGTGAATAACATTAGGAATGATTACAAAGTTATAGGTTTAGGATGCACTTGCCAAGAATGACATGTGGACCCTAGTAAACTTGAATTATCAAAAGACCAACTCAACTTAGAGGTGTAGTGGTGTCAAAGTAACTCACTTGATGAGATAGATGTGGCACATAACTCCCATCAATCAAAGAGTGATGACACACACTTGCCTAATATTCCTAATTAACTTAAGTAAATAATACTATTTACCTAAGTAAGCTTAACTAAGGTGTAATCTTAATAATTACATCGATACCCACCCTTAAGCACAACTTAGGGAGAAATGTGAAAAACAAGAAATGGGTCCCGACAACTAGGCTTGATCAGGTACCCAAGTACAATGCAAGTCTCTCATTAAAGGGAGTGAAGAAGAAGAAAAAGGAATGCGATTGATCTTATATTGCAACAAGATATAGATCCAAGTCAAAGAAACCACTGCACGAGTACCTCCAAGATACTCTCGAATGTTAGAAATTATAGTTGGTACATATTCTGCTTTGCTCAACAGGATTGAGTTGGTATACAACTACCCGATAACTAGATATAGAATCTGTTCATCTGAATACACTTAGACTATCTTTCTAATTTCTCTTATAAAAGCCCCCCATAATGAAACTTTATTGAAGTTCATTGATTACACTAACCCAAAATTTCCCTTAGTTTTGGAACTTTATCATGCAGTGCATTAGCACTAACAATTTCTAAAAAGAACCGAAAATGAGAAAATGAAGGCATGCAAAAATCAATGAGAATATGCAAACATAAAGCATGCTGAAAGAAAGATTGACATACACAGATGGATGTTCACATCCTGCTCCATGAAGTCTGTCCAAGTTCCACAAATCAAGAAGTCACAATCGCCTTGATTTCTGGTCCCATAGATCGCCTTGAATCAATGGCACAATCTGAGCCTTCCTCTAGTAGTCTGCACAGCCAACATGTGGTCATGACAGTCAGTAGAGGCATACTGTCTATTGTGAAAAGGGGCTTGCACCACAGATCTATCAGACCCAATAGCTTTGTCGTGCATGTGCAATGATAAACGGACAAAAATGGTAGAAGAAGCCAGTGCCTAAGCGCAGGCTATGCAGAAGCTGAGGACGCTAGAACGCCCAACCATGAGCAGAGCGTGGGCTATGCTGTGCAGACGTTGAAAATGAGAAACAGTTGGCTGTGTGTGGTAGTAGAAGGCCTGGAAATGGGATCTGGAAAGATTTTGAAGACCCTACGTAGGCTCCCAGCCAACAAGGCGAATCCACCACCCCTATGAAAACACGTCCATTGCAGCCTTTATGATGTGCGATTGAGGTTACAACTGGTGGCGTTTGAATGTCGCCAACCTGGGCGTCACTGCCCACACTGGTGTCTATGCCTCCACCGAAGCCTTCAAAGCCTCCAATATCACATTACCAAAAGAAACCTCTCTTCTGTGAAGTAGCCCTCTTCCTTGACCAGACAAATGCGTTGCAAAAAAACACAAGACCAAGAAATGACTTCAAATCGAATAAAAAAAAGCTCATAGTGGCTCTGATACCATGTTAGATTTACCAAGATCAATAAGCTGAAAGTGATCACAAAATGAAGTGAATAAAATTAGGAATGATTACAAAGTTATAGGTTTATGATGCACTTGTCAAGAATGACAAGTGTCCTAGTAAACCCGAGTTATCAAAAAACCAACTCAACTTAGAGGTGTAGTGGTGTCAAAGTAACTCACTTGATGAGGGAGATGTGGCACCTAACTCCCATCAATCAAGGAGTGATGACACACACTTGCCTAATATTCCTAATTAACTTAAGTAAATAATACTATTTACCTAAGTAAGCTTAACTAAGGTGTAATATTAATAATTACACCAATATTTAGGTTGAGGTAGGTTGTCTTGGTTTCCCTCTAGCCACTAGATAGTGAGGGAATTTATTATCAAATTATTCTAGGTGTCTAATGTAGGGGCATCCTAAGGTGTAAGAGTAATCTTGTATCAACCAATAATATTTTGTTTTTACTTTTTTTGTTTGTTTGTAAGTTTATAGTTACATTCTAGTCATGAGTTAACCACTATAGATCTTACAATATTTCATTGTACTTGCATATTTTATCTCATGATTTCAAACATATATTCTATATTAATACTACATACATTGTATTCTATTTTTTAGATATTTTGATCATTTCAAAATCATAATTCAATATTTTGATTTACTATTAGACATGATAGGTAGACATCCAATTTCATTGTTCATAGTTTGAGACAACTTTTTAAAGCTTGAAACTAAAATATAGTTTACAAGGTACATTGGACCTAGGATAGCCTACATTATGAATCACATTGAGATTAATCAATTCACCATCACTACATGTTTTATAAGGCATCAAGTTTTGTGCTACCTTCCAGTTGGGTGAGACCATTCCTAAGGCTAGGAGTTGCTATATAATTATTACTCAAAATGATTTCAAACCAATTCAAATTGATAGTTAGAAAATTTGTTGAATCTTGGATTCAAATGGTTGAAGTCTAGCATGTTGGAAGCACACATTGACATATTATAATTCATTCATAACCAAAAATCAATAAATATCATATTGATATCTTGAATTCTATTATATATTATTTTATTTCACTACATGATTTAACAATCCTTTATTAAATTCTCCATTCATAACTAAAAAAATTAAAGTTAAATATCCATATGTTTAATTTTCATATTTATTACATATTAAATTTCTATTTTTTTATAATCAATAATATCTCATTAATTTGTATATTAATTAACTACATTTATTTAATCAACCTAAGATTTCCTCACCTGTCTCCCTTACCTTATAAGTCATCATAATAACGGATATATGTATATATGAATACATATGAGAGAAGAATCCAAAACTTTGCATAAGAATCAAACCTTATAATAAGTCTGTCCGCGGTGGTAAGCACGGAAGGAGATCATGGAAATGCAAGAAGTGGACTCCATGATACCACTGGCTATGCAGTGGTTTCAACACAAGACTGATCTCAATTCTATTCTGCAGGCCATTAAATTAACAGATTCAGACACTTTCATCCTGAAAGTGGATGTAATGGAGCTCTTGGAGTGGAATCCCCTGTTGGCCAAATCAATCATGAATGATCCCGATGTTATCGCATTCAAGCTCTGGAATTTCATATATAAATCAATAATGGATGATCCTCCCTTCACTCTTGGAAAGCGTATGTGGCTGAGATTCGATTCTGTCCCGCTTCCACCTGTTTCCGCTGATAAGTTGTGGAAGACCGGAGCAGCCAGAGGTCCAAACAAAACCCTTGTGGATGTATATGGAGTTGTTTATGCCATCACCACCATCAAAAGACTATATCCTGAAAATCATTCAGCATCTTTGATTGTGATGAATTATTTCAAGATTCTTATTTTCAAAGTTCATGAACACGAAACTTATTTACTTTAAAGAATCATCTGTCTACTAGTTTCATGATGGATTTTGAAAAATTGAATAATTGTAGACGTTGAGAAATCAGGGAGGACAATAAATGAATTCTATTTGAGCTTTAAATTAGATTTATTCAAGCAATCTCTTAGGAATTTACGCTTAGTAAAAAGAATGACATGTTTTGAGAGGCACATATTTTGTGCATGGATGAAGAGAGGAAAATGTGATCTAAAAAGCTTTCAAATGGTCTGTATTAACTGACCTTTTTTTAGGTCTTATAGCTGTTGCGACAGATTTTGCAAATTATTGCGTCCTAAAATTGTAAATGCTTGTAGACTTGAGCTCAAGTTTTCCTTAACATAGTGAATTCACTGCATACATGAGACGTGTTCGATGCAAAGGATGTGGTTTTGTCAAAGATTTTTCGTTTAACGAAAGATTGCCGTTCGGACGGTTTTGCTGTTCGTATGGCCAATTCGAAGAGGATAAATCCGCCTCAATTTACATATCCTCTCAGGTAGTGGTGAAATCGAATCTGCTGATAATTATAGGGTTTATAAATAATGTACAGCAGCACATTTAATTGCTCGTTTTGTCGCATCATTTTCTAGATTTTAAATACAACGACGGGATTCTTTGTGCATTTTATGTAGTACTAACTGAAAATAAGGTTAAATCATGGTGAAACTAGATGAATAAGCTTTATTTTGTTGACAGGAAGTACTGTTAGGGCCTGTACCGACTCTCTCAAGTGAAGCTTTGCCGTTCCCGCAACTGATCTTTATTGTTTTGCAAGATGATTTGGCCGGCCAAGTGCAAATCGGCGACTCCATTGCAGTTATTGGCCACGCATTTGCAGAAATCGAAGAATCTCAACCCTGTGAAAGGAAGTGCGTATGCCGGCTCAAGGTGACTGCAAACAACATAGTTTGTCCCTTCAATTACAAATCTTTAACTTTGACAAGCCAAATTATCGACCTCTGGCCCGATTTGCTCTTTCTGAACGAGCTTGGTGGCGTTTCATTGAATGCTCTGTGCAATTTTCTGTCTGCAAACGGAGCTCAAATAAGGCTAAATGCATACTCCCGTGTCGCTCTGCTAATAAGCCTGGTAGCAAGTGAAAATGTAGCAAATTTTCACAATAATAATGATGAGAGGAAGCAAATTCATGTAATGTTAACTAGCCGAGGCCCCTGCGAGACTTTGTTCCGTCAATTGCAGTTAGTAGCGGCTCTGTATGGGGCGAGGAGTGTCCGCCATAGCCCTTGCAACAAAAATCTTGAGGCAAAATTGACGAATTCCGGTGCCGGCGGTCCTCAAATTTTGCAGTCTGGTAGCTTATCTCTCAGTAATGACGGTATATTTCTGGTGGATTTCTTCGGCTGTTCAATCTCTAGATCGGATGTTAGAGTTTTCTGCCAAGCAATGGAGAAGCCTAGTATCCAAATAAAGGATTCTCAGGTAAATATTTTTCGACTGTCCTACTAGCTCATAGTAATAGCGTCTATTGTACTTTTTTTTCCTGTAATATTAGAGTGCGTTTTGCTATTTTGATCAACTAATGTATGAGCGTAAATTTATTATTTACTTATTTTCTTGTGTCAGGATCTCTGCATTCCTTGCAGGTCAACAGTGTGGGGATCATATGCACTTTTCAACGAAGAGGCCACCTTAATTCCTTTAGACTTTCCAAAGATTGCTCGCAAAGGTCCTGTTATCGATACCGAACTGATCAATAAGTTTGAGATTATTCTTTCGGCTGAAGAAGAAGAAGGTTTTCCTTGTAAATATGACATGATTGTTCAATCAGGACGGTCCACCCAGGCTATAGAATTGCAAAAGCATTTACATTCGGCTTCAAATATCAAATCAATGAAGATTTCAGCCGGTGCGCATGGCCTAATTCGAACCTATTACCTTGCGCTTCGAAAGGTGAAATCATTCA
The DNA here is from genome assembly GCA_007115665.2 of Sequoiadendron giganteum. Lineage (NCBI taxonomy): Eukaryota > Viridiplantae > Streptophyta > Pinopsida > Cupressales > Cupressaceae > Sequoiadendron > Sequoiadendron giganteum. Next base: position 535,158,761 of record CM021101.1, read on the forward strand.
TAATACAGTCCGACGACGTGTTTTCTCTACAAAGCCTTCTACGCGTCGCCTCAGCTTGCGCAAGATTATGCTTGCGTGATGAAATTTTGGAGGTAAAATCGTATTATCTTTCACTAATAGCAATTGAGCTTCAAATCATGATGCTTCCTCTGAATTTGATCATATGAATTGCAAATTATCATATTAGAGTAATAATTGTGATCGAAAAACTCTACGAATTCACGTACTTATCATTAAGAGTGTAGATTCTCTGGTTAGATATAATGTCAAGGACTGAATCACATTTGCTGAACCTGTAGATTACTCAATCGTTATTATTATATAAGAAAACAGGAGACTTAAATCAATCTTACGAGAAAGGGAATCCGTTTAACATAACTCTGGCAAATCCGTTCATATACCTCAGAATGCAGTTGTAGTCTTCATTAAATTAAAATTATAAAGCAATAAGAGCTTGGAAACCGTAAATGTAGAGCAAATTCTTTCTTCAGTTAGAACATTTACAGAAACTGATCTGCATTGTTTCACTGCAACGCTTTGTTCACTATTTCAGATTCCTGACGCAACTTTGGCAATCCTTCTGTGCGAGAAGACTTATACTGCCAAGGTATAATGATGTTTATGTACCCTTCTTATTTGTAAATACATTATGATTTTAGTCCTCCATTTCATCTTCATTATTATTGCAGTATGGATTGACCGTCGTGGAGCAGTGTTCAAGTAGGCAATTGTGTGATTTCGATAGGAATTTGGACATGGAAATCAAAGAGTTCCATCATTATCTTACGCAGAATCTACTGTCAATACAATCTTCATCTCTTTCATCTCTATAGTGTTCTACGGGGAGAGTGGTCCCTGTAGTGGTGGAATTAGCCAGTCATTTTTAACCCCGAGATGTCCTCTAGGGTTGATATTAAGACAGCATAGAATACAATAATATTCTTCGCGTTGTAGTTAATGGCCTAAGAATCCTACAACTATGGAGATTTAAATAAAATGAAAAATAAAAAGGATTTCTTCAGCAGTTTGCAGGAATTATAATAGTGCTATCTGTGGCCATCTCAAACTCTAAGGAAGTCTATAATTCTTTTGTGTGGCTATCTCAAACTCTAAGGAAGTCTATAATCTTTTGTGAGTTAGATTCCAAAGTAGCTCAAGATTGATTTTTTGTATTGCATAATTAATTTTTGAGTCATAGTTTTGATTTGAGTGAATAAATTTGTGTCTTAGTCTTTTATGATCTCTATTGTTTGCTCGTGCATAAGGGTAGGCAATATTTAAAAATTGTCAAATTGTGAGGATTGAGTTTTCTTTAGTTAGTTGACCTCCTTGATAGACTAGCTTTTATGGCCTAGGAAAATTGTTGGCAAACAACAAACAAGTGACTATGCTATCTAAATCCACTTACCACTACTATGTATGAGTTGGAAGTGGGGCAACACGTGTTGCTCATATGACATAAGCTAATGGAATGGGGGAGTGTTTGGAAGACTAAGTACACTCTCTTCATGAGGAAGGGATGTCCTAAAGGTGTCAATGATGTTCATTTATGGGAGAGTTGTGTTGGAACTAATTCCAACTTTTGTTTTTACCGCATCACTGCAACTTACCCTTTGATTGCTCACGGTGGCACGGTGGTCACCGCCACACCGCAGTCTCACTCTTTTCCCTCCGCGGTTGTGCGGCTTCCTTTCATTCACTGCTACCCCGCAGCCTCCCTCGTTCCTTCTTGCAGTTGTGTGGTGCTCGCGGCTTCATCGCGGTACCGCTGGTGTGCTCGATGTTCTCCACAGTTGGCTTATATCCCGTGATACCATAGGCCTACCCTCTATCGCTTGCGGTAGCACGGTAGCTCGGAGCTACACCGCGATACCGTAAATATGTTTGGTGCCTCTCACGGGTGGGTGATAACCCGTAGTACCGCAGGCCAGTCTTTTCTCATGCGTGGTAGCGCGGTTTTCTTAGTTTTTGGCGGCGCTTGGGGAGTCTTCCAGTTGGCGAGTATTTAGCTCAAAGGACAATATTTAAATGCGGTTTATTATTGATTTATTAATTCTTTATGATGCCAGTCCTAGAAATGATACGTTTGGAATTTGCATTAACTCTATGTGCTGTCTTCACATGTTTTATGGGTGCAAGGAAACATATTATTTTATTTTCTCTTTATCTGTCATTCGTAAATTCTTAGCTCTATATATTGTATGAAGTTAGTTTTGTTTTGCACTCTCCTGACAGAGTCCAGCTCCGCAGGGCTGTTAGTTTGTGGTAATCTGAAACCACTTGTGAGAGATCCAAAACTAGTTGTAAGGAGTTGTAAGAAGCTATAATGATGTGTGTAGGATGAGCCGAAGCTCTCAGTCTATAAAACTGTTTCATTTGATAAATATGAAGTATAATATTTATTTGTTTTTCTGTTTCACCTCCTCTTTCAAAACCTACAAGTTGTAGTGTTGACTTGATAAATCTCTTTGTGAGGAAGGAGCACTTGGTGATATATAGTAGTTTTGATTCATGGTGCATGTTGGTGGAAATATGGGGATATACTATAGTAAACATGTGAAGAGGTGTTTTAATGGTAATCCCTGTATGATTCATGTGTTTCTTTCATAGATTAGGTTGAGCTCCTATTGAGTGTTAATGAGGAAAACATCCAATTGGTGATTATCTATTTCAATCAACTCCTTGAGAGAGTCAAAATATCTCGCTCATTACCTATTGTTCTCTTCCTATTTTTGTTGCAAGATGAAAGCTTGCTTCTGGACTTGCTCTTGGGATCTTGATTGTTGTCATTCTCATAATAGTTAGTCTCAAAAGTGCCAATTGTTGACTTAGCTATGTATTCTTCATTAAGATATTTGGCCATAGTTTGAAACTCCACATGCTTCTTAGTTCCTCTATTAAATTTAGAAATATTATCCTCTTTCTTTTTAGGCACCAGGATATATATATATTTTTTGTGTACTCTTTAAGCAATTGAATCTCTTTCTCATCAATATTATTCCTTCCATGAGGAAAGAAGTGGGCATTGATAATCTCATGCTTGTACACCAATGATAGTCACTCTTTCAACAAGATCAAAAATCTTCTATTTGCTATCTTCATGATTATCGAGACTTGCATCATATATTGAAATTCATGAGCTCGAAAGTAGAGTTAGTAAAGGATTCTTCTTCTACCTTGGAAAATATCCTCATTTCTTGCTTTCTAGAGATGCCAAAAAAATTCACAAGAAAGAAGAGACCAAAAATTATTAAGCTAAAAAAAGGACTTAACAAAACCAAATAAAACATCAATCCAACTAAAAGAATTTCTATTGCCCCAATTTTGACCCTTACATAGAAATAATGACCATAACTTCCAAGAAAAAGGATAGTTGCAAAATAAATTCTCACAGGTCTCTACTTTATCACACAAACTACACTTAATATTAATAGGAAATCCATGGTTATGAACCCCATCAAAAGAAACAAGATTTTTAAGCACAAGCAACCATATAAAAAAAGTCTTTTTGGGTTCACAAGCATAAGACCACATCAAACTCAAGGCTTTAGATATCTCATTAACAAATAAGTCAAGGTCCTAGGAAGCAAGAATGTGGTTAATAACCTCTCTTGTGTAATGTCACCCCTCTTTCACGTGTTCATACCTTGCCTCAAAAAGGCTAGATAGCATAGAAATATTTATAAAAATGTCGATCATATTTGTATGAATGACAAAATTAGGATAGACTAGTAGTTGAGCTTTGAACTGATGGACATTTAGAGTTATTGATGATGATGTTTGATGATACTATGAATCTTGCACACTGGGTTCATGTTTTTCTTATATTGTATATTATTTCAAGAGTATTATGGATTATAGTTTTATTTCCTAGACATGATTTATGTTCTTATGCTTATATGAATTGTCCTGGTTGTCATTGGATGTTGACTAGGTGATGGAACTTATTTAATTAATACTAATTACAGTTATCTTATATTTATCAGATGGTTTACCTTATGTGAATATACTAGTATCTATTTATTGAGGTATGATTTAATGAGTTAATGGTTTATTTGTGATGGATTATAAAATTATTTAAATTTCTATTCAATTTTGTGATGAACTATTGAAAATGATAATTGTATTGAAAAGTTAAAGGTTGATATGTGTTAGTAATAATTATAGATCCTTCAACTATCATTATCTCTTATAGAATACTAGCACTTATGGTTGAGTGAGTAGGTAAATGTCCAATGGATGTCGAGGATCACATAGCCAGTCCTTCTATGATCTTCTCCATGATTATCAATCTTAACTCATATAGAGGAATTATGATCTTGTGTTTAAGTGAATTGTGATTATGTGTGTGTGGTTTAATGTGTTTTGTGACATTGCTTAAATGCGTGCAAATGCTATTTCTTTATTTTTTGTAAATCATTATGATATTTTATTTTGGAAGTTTATGTGATTTGATGAGTGTTAAATTAAGCTTTCATAAGATAAAATTGAACCTATGTTCTAGGTATAGGGGTAAGGGGTTGGCTAGACCTTAAAAACACTTCTTATTATATTTTTAAGGACGTTTATTTTACCCTCTTTCAAAAGGGATGAAAATGGGAGTTGGTTGGGGTGGTTATGTGAGGAAGATTCTCCTTCTTTCTTTGTATCCTTCTTTCTTTTGGAAAGAGGGAGCTTTCACATTTTATTTCTTTTGGGAGTTTCTTTGAAGATTTTAGATTGTGGAGAGGAATTTTGGGAAGGGAAGAGTAAGAAAGGATTGAAAGGAGAGGGCTAGAGGATTCTTCATCAATTTCAACCTTTTATTTTGGAAATAATTTCAAGCTAGGGTCTATTCTCTCTTGACATTTTTTGTGATAATGTGCATATGGATGTTATAGTGTTTTTGCATTTTGTGCGTATTCTTGAGAAATGAAAATGTGTAAATATTTTATGGCATAATGATGGATTTTGAGTGTGTTAAATTGTTGAAGGATTGCTATGTGTTGTAATTGTTTTGGTGTGTGGAGTAGACCTTCGCTTGAGAGAGTTTTTCCATCCTTGTGCTGGGGATTTGAGTGGATGTGGCTCCCATATGAGGGTTTACATTTTGGGTTATGATTACCATCATTTATTTATTCATGGATAAGAGTATCCATTATGTGATTATGTTGGAGGAATAAGGGGTTTTGGTGAATATAGGGTTGTGTTCAAATGTGAATAAAAATAGAATTTTGTGAATATAAAATTTGAAATACATTTGAGATATATTTTCCCCTCTTTCTGGTTGAGTCCCCACTCCCTCTATTAAGGATACCAATAGGGCATCCTTTGTGTTGTAAGGGCTTTATGGGAATTATGTGATGTGATCAAAATTTGTAAATGTGTTATTTTTTATGGAGAAATTAAATGTTTAATGTTGTTTGTAATATGTTGTGCATGTGAACATGGTTAGTTATGTGGCCCATTATTCAGGGGTGGGTTGACAACAACTCTACGATTGGGTGGAGAGCCCATTGGCCAAATTGATTTTTCCTTGTTGATTTTTAGATCTATGAGAAAGTTTGAAGGCAAACTTGGAATTTACCAAATCCTTTGTTCACAATAAAAGTTTTATGAGGGTCATTGTGGAAATTGTGAAGTATTGAGAGTGCCATCGATGTGTTATAAATCAAGGTTTTTAAATGTGAAATTTGAATACATTTATAATACATTATATTATGTAAATGAAAGAAGAATATGAAATGTTGAATGTCTATTATATTTTCACTATTTGCAAATGGAGAGAAGAAAAGGATTAGTTATTTCCTTTCAAGAAAATAATATATATATATATTTTTATTATCGATGGGTGAAATTTATTTGTGTTACAAACAAAGAAATAACATTTTCTTTTTGAAAATTACATGTATACAAACTTTTATTTTGGGTAAAATAAATGAAATTGTCAAATTTCAATTTTTGTAAACTTTTAATACATAATTTTTCCAACATTGTTTAGTTTTAGTTTAAAATAAATTTCCAAAATGTGTATTCTTGGGTATTTCTATTGTAGAAATAATCAATATGAAGCTTAGAATAAAATATCAAAGAATCAACTTAGCCTACTTGATTAATCAAATGTTATGGTTACAACACTACTTCCCTTATGTTAAACGATAAATTGTTATAGATTAGTTTCATAGATTTGATCAAAAAATGATAAACATGATATTAAAATATTAATTTAATGGGTTTTTAAAATATTAATCTCATAAAAACATATTCAACAGTTTGTACTAACATAGATCACCAATTGTAAATTATTAACAAAACATTGACATGGGTATGTGTAGAAACATCATGGAAAAACAGGCCCTTAAGTGGCAAGAAAATTCAAAAAAATCAGAGTTAGTCAACTTGACGTAAAAATTTGAATAATTTATCTATATTATTTCAAAAATATGTAAGAATATAATTTTTAGAAAATTGAATGTAGTTTCTAAACTACTAGTTTTATTTAGAAAAAAAATCTATTTGGTGAAAATTTAAAATTTCAATGTAGTATTACTTCAATTTCAGGGAAAAAATAAGAAGTAGGTGTCTGTCTGACCACCATAACCACAATAAAATGATAATATTTTTTTATAATATTTTAAATATAAGTAAAGGTCTCATGTCCCGATGTGATGCATCTTTTTTTATAATTTTTTTCCAAGTAAATAATTAATTATGAATTTTTTATTACAACTTTTAAAAGATATAAAAACTCGTACATCTAACCACCTTAACTTGGTCCAAACTTCGTGAAATTCATTTTTTTTATAAATCCTATAGTATGCGAAGCATAGAATATGACGCATGTTTCAAATTCAAAAAATGTGATACCGTTTGAAAGCTATAGATTTTTTTCAATCAACCTATCAATCAGGACTTTACTCGTAATTCAAATAGAAAATGAATAATAATTATTTATTAAATTCAAAATAAAACATAATTTATATTGGTGGAAAGCTAAGAATATCCTTTAAAAACCCTTTTCGTTTCATCAATTTTGGGTAAAAAAAAATTCGTCAACCACATGGGCCATCATATCACTTACATATCGCCACTTTTTGGCCCATCATGATCCTGCACATACCCACATCCTTTTTCACAATAATAATCTATCATAAACTGTTCTTACATATTTGATCACATAAAATGATAGACACATAATTCAAAGATAAAATTTAAAGGGTTTCTTTATTACAGATATTTTTATGACCTATTCAAAAATTAGATCAACCTAGTGATTCAATCAATAGTTATAATTAAAACATTACTATCTTCTATTTCAAAACTAAAAAAAAAATTGACAAAAAAAATTGGGATTAGAACCAAGTAAGAATTTCATGAAATCATATCAATCCAAGAGAGTTGCAATATATTTATTTCATCTCCTTCCTCTTTCCAAACTTGCAACACAAATAATAAGGTATAAATGAAATTATCTTGCAAAAAATTTGGATTATTAATGATGAATATAAGCAATTTGAACCTACAAATGCAATTATTAAATCTATAAAAACTAGGAAATCTAAAATTGTCATGAAGAAAAAATGGAAATCAACAACAATTACCTTCAATATTCTTGAGTTCACATTCCTAACATTTTCATTTCCCAAAGATCTTACACAACTTTTGAAGTTACCCTTCAATTAAAAGATAAATTAAAAATTAACCCTTTTGGGCCTGACACACGTTTTAAACTTCACCATGCTCTAGGTAAGTACAACTTTTAAAGCATTGTTATGAATTCTAGTACTAGTATAGTTAAAAAATCCTATTTAGAAATTTTCCATTTATATTAGTAAAACAAAATTTGAAAATATAATTAAAATTAGATTAAATTGATATTTTCTATCTTATTTTGGAAACCAAGTTTTAATAATTTTGCAAATTAGAGTTAGATGCATTAAAAATTAAAAAAAACATATCTTGAAGAATTATTTGTTATTAAATTATTGTATTTTTGCTAGTTAAAACACTGCTAAGAGGCAAAACCCTGTATTTCTTCCAAAAATATGAGTACATGAGATTCATACAAAAATTGCAAACCATTTTTATCAAAATGGTCAACATAGCAACCCCAAACCTTACTAAATGTGCTTAAATATTTTTTATTAAATTATTATTTAAGATGGTGGTATATTTTTTAATACTTGAGATGCAATCATTTTGGATAAATGATTTAGTTTGTAGCCAAGTAAATTCCTAGTTTAAATGATGTAATGGAGGAGTTAGATTTTGAATATTTGTCAATGGATTAAATTAAAATTTGGACTCATTAATCATTTTAAATTTTAAATTATATTAATCCTATTGAGTTGCTTTAATTGTGTGATAAAATTATTTAGTATTGTAGTAAATTACTTCTTAATAATTAATTAACCAAGTTCGTCAATAACTATAGTAGTTGGAGTTATGACATATACATTGTTTTAAAGTAGTTATTAGAAGATTATTATGATTGATTTGGGTAAATTAGGACTTTGTAAATGGTATTTAAATTTATTGTTCATATCTTAATAGTATAGTCAATGTTTAACAATGTTTAGGAATGCAAATTATTTTCCTTGGTTATAGCTAGATACTAAAACACTAGATTTATATTTCATTGTCTAGGTTTTTATTTAAAAAAGTTCCTATAATTTTCTTTTGGTGTCATTATTTAGTTTCCTTTAGACCTAATATATTACCCTTCATGTTAGATTTATAATAAGATTTTCTTCTTTCATTTGATGGCATCTCCTTTATGTGCTTTATGCATCATATATATGATGGTATCATAAACTTGATCAGCATCTAGGGTGTAAGAGAAATCTTGCATCCCAAAAAAATTGTTTATTTTGATTTTTGTGAGGTTTAGTGAATAAATTTTTAATAAGGGCTAAAAATGGTAGGGTTACTATTTTTAGTAATTTGGAAGGGCTAAAACTAACAAGTTTATATTTTAGTAAGTTTGCATTTGTGTACGTATGGACATGAAATCCTATATAGAGCTCCTGAATGGCGAAATGAATTTCATTTGCAAGATATTAATGTTTTGTATTAAAAATCCCTTTAGAAATATTCAAAGTCAATTTTGAGGCACCTAGAGGTTTTAGATCGGTCCGAAAAGTGACCAAAAATATAAAGTTCCCTAAAGGAACCTTTGTTAGTCTTTGTGTTCATCAAGATCTTTCCAATGACGCGAATGATTTTTCAATCAAATGCCTGAGTCAAAAAATTTATGGCTCCCAAAAGTTGGACTAAAATTTAGGAAATTTCTAAGGATGGAAAAAGGGGAAACTAAATCTGTTTGGCACTAAAAATAGAAGTGATAGTTCATTGGAAAGTGTAAAATTCATATAAAGTGGTTATGAATGGATTCATTCTAGATAAGAAGATAGACACAATTATTTATTTTCAACAGAAAACAGAGTTTGGGGTTTCAATGGCCATTATTGCCATTCATAGACTTTTATGTCTGATTTTCTACATGTCTTTTCAACCCAAATTTTAGTATTAGTGGTATTGTGACTAGGTAGTCATATTTCATTTGATTGCATGTATGCAGATTATTTTTAAGAGTATAATAAATTTGCATGTTTATTGAACTATTAATGTTATTGTCTGTGTAAGTTGTGTTTGAAGGATAGTCTCCCTTCATTATGATGTCATTAGATGTGTTTTGAATTTCATTAAAATTTGTAATGAATTGTTTTGTTTTATAAAAAAATGATATTTATGTTATTGTTAAGTCATGCAAATAGTGGCATGACATCTTGAGTCTATCGATAAGGATTAGATTCTCCTTGAATTTTTTTTTTCCAACATAGATCCTTCACTTCACTAGATTTTACTTTGAATATTAGAGTTAAATTTAAGCTCAACAAGAAAATTAAAGCTAAAGAATGCTCTCTTAAGAAGATAAAAAGATATTTTCCGATTCTTAGGAATATTGAAGTCATTTTGTAAGGAATCCAACTCTTTAATTCTACCATTTTTTATTATGCTCCCAAAGTTGTCAATTCTTTTCAAGGCCAAATTGTGAGTAGAACACCCTTGAGTCAATGCAAAAGATTTTTTATTCTAGTAATTTGTATGCAACTACAACTTTATTTTTTCTAGAGAAAGCATATTTATTCTTGAGAAAGGACTAAATACACTACCAAGAATTCCATATGCTACTAGAAAATTTGGAGTCAAAAGGAGAAATCTAAAACTTCCCAAACAAAAAATCATGAGGGTGAATACCAATCTATATTTTCCCCTTTTTTGGATTAGATAATGCTATGTTATTCCTAATAAGAACCTTCCAAGGATCATTTCCATTGAAGGATTTTAAGATCCATTTTACAACAAGAGAAAAACCCTTGCATTTAAAGTCTTTAAGACCCACACCACCCCATTGTTTAGGGAGACAACACCAACTCCATTTGACAACATACCTTTTTTGGCACCTTTACCATCAAACCAAAGGAAGTATCTTATCAACTTCTGAACTTTTTCAATTTAATAGATACAAAAAATTTAATACATGAGGTATTAAATATTGTGTAGGAGGATAATACTTTTTGACAGACCTAAAATATTCCAACCAGGGATAGAAGATGAGTCTGCCATTTTATAGTTTGAATCTCAAAATTTTCAAACAACCAAAGCTACATATATTTTAGTAAGGGATGAATAGAAAATTGAATACCCAAATACCTAAAAACCTTACTTCAGTCACCCCAAGACCAAATTGTATTAGATAACCAATCAAGAGGTTTATCTTTCTACCCAAGAATTATGGATTTATGCTCAAGATTCTAGTACCCAAAGCTTGACAAAAAAATTTAAGTCTATTTATCTTCTTTATGAAATTTTCATGAATCACTTAAAAAGAGAATTATAATTCAAAAAATAAGAACTCAATATATTGGAAACATCAAGAAGGGAAATACCTTTAAAGAGAACAGATAAATCAATGGTACCCAAAATGTAGTGTAGTGCATCAACAAAAATAACAAAAAGGGTAGGTGGAAGAGGACAACCTTGCCTTATAGATCTTTGCAGCATGAAGGGGGTAGTGATCTCACCATTAATATAAATTTGAGAATTAGAATCACTATAAAAAACTTTAATCCAGTCACAAAAATGATTAGGAAAGACAAAATATTATAGCATCTAGCGTGTACAAAACCCCATCCAATTCTATCATACATTTTTTGAAGTCAAGAAGAATCATACCCACATTTTCCCTAGAGTATTGGCCCAATTCATGCTCTCCTAGCTAGTAATTAAGTTTTCTTGGATATATCTCCCTTTATTAATCTATTTTGATTGACTGAAATGAATCTCTTTAAAACATATTTCAACCTAACGGCTAATAGTTTATCCAATTTCTTGTACAAGAAATTCAACAAAGTAATTAGCCTCTAGTTCCTAATAGAATTTATATCCCCCTTTTGGTAGGAGCTCTTAATGATACCTTTGTTTATATTAGAACCAAGGGATCCCTTATCAAAATATTCTCTATAGAATTTGAGAAGATCATCAACAACCCACTTATAATTAGCCTTGAAAAATTCAACTAGGATACCATCCGATTTGGGGCCTTACCTGCTTTGAAAAATTGAATAGATGCAATGATTTCATCTTTATATATTTACTTTCTAATCTTTCACCTATCATTATCATCAATATTTTTTGGTGTGACTTTCCTATAGAAATTTATTTTCTCATAATCGTCCCTATTCTCCTTTAAAGAGAACAAGTTCTTGTAAAAAATTTGAAAATCCTCACTAATTTATTTTTGGTCCTTAGTAACTTTCTACCCCACCATAATTTGCCCAATTATTTCTCTATTATGTGTTTATTTCAAGATATTAAAGAAATACTTTTGATCATTTATCACCTTCTTTGAGCTAGGAAAGTATGGCTCTACTTTTTGTACCTTGAATATTAAAATTTTGCAAGCATCTCAACTTATGTTTAGTATCCATCAACTCCTTAAGAAAATTTATCATGATTGTTAAGCTGAAAGGAGTTCTCTAGATCCATTTTTTTTCTTCTTCCAATTCATTTTTTCTTTCCTTCTATTTATGGCCTTTCTCTTTCCAATAATATTCCAAATTTCACTCCATGCTAGTGTTTTATTTTTTCATCTAGAGATAGTAGAACCTTGAAAGCAATAATCATTAATAAAACTGACATTGAGAATAACGTTTTTGGAATATTTATCCTTAAGCAGGAAAATATTTAGTTTGAATAATTTATTTTTCCTACATGGCTTCAATATTTTTTGTCACCATTGAGAAGGATCAGGACGTTTGTTAACCCCTTTGGCTCTATTTTTTCTAGAGCTAGTTCCTAAGAATTCTTATTCATTCTATGCTTAGCTTGAACATTAGTTCCCTCTACCAACAATATTTTTTCTAAGATAACCAAATATTCCTCCTCATTTATGAGGGAAATATTTTGGCTAGTATCGTCATCCACGTTTAGAGAAGATTCCACTTTGTTGATGAGTTATTTTTGCACACACAACTTAGATAAAATAATGGTTATCCTAGATCTCTCTTGAAAGGAAATTAGATCCCAATAACTTATAAAATGACTACTCCAAGGCTTTGAGTGCTAGGTGTTGACTATGAAAAAGAAACTCAATCTTAAATGTATTTTTGTTTATATAAGGGGCTTATGACTATAAATTAGAAGCATAATGATGGTTTTTTAATTTTTGTGAAATATGAAAACCCTAAGTATATATTTTAGATATTAGATCTAAGAATTATCTTTAATATCATGTGATTTGACAATGAAGTAATGTTTATTCCTAACTATTTTTTTATTTTTGAAATAAAATTCAAAAGAAAGGGGAGATAGAGAAGAGAGGAATTTCCTAAGAAAAACTATAATGATAACGCATTTTTTTAGATAGATAGGTCCCTTGATTGACTAATATTTTTTTAATCATAAAATTCACAACACCACAAAAATGGTGCAATATTCAATGGAAGTTAATATTTTCATACTACAAAAAATTATAAAGTACCCAGTTATGGCACAACTTAAACAAATTACCACAATCAAACTAAATTTAAAATGAGTTTAGACTAACCACATGTAAAGTAACTCATAATTAGAAAATTATAAATGGTATGAACTAAAGATCCATCAAATATCCAAACACGTCATCATAAAATGAAACTAAACTTCAAATACTCTCTAAGATGGAACAATGAGAAACTATTGAAATAATCCACAAAACACCAAAAATAATGCTTCTTCTTATATTAATTTCAAAATTGTTTTGAGTTCAATAATTCTTGACCTCTTTAACACCTATTAACTACTTCAACGCTATTACTAAACTTCTAATCTATAATGAGATTCTAACACTAAACTGTACAAGAAAAATGAATTCCTTTTATATGGAAGATAAGGAAACATAATACAATCAAGGGTGAGGATTAATCAATCACCAAGAACTAATATTATCATCATTAAATAGTTAGAGAATAATTTAATATTCATCATCCATCTCCAACTAACTGGGTATTTTACAACTATTTTTATAGAAAAAGATAAAATATAAATTCCTAGAATAAAAAAATTGTATAGTTGGCACTAGAATATATCTGACATGGTTTCAAAGGGAATATGAAAATATAGCAAATGGAGGGAACTTAGGCACAAGACCCAAGAGAAGTCTCCAAGCATGGACCCCTTTGGCTAGCAAAAAATTATGTTGTAAAATTAGTTGCTTCACTCTAACCCAATATCTTCAATAGAAATTGTCCCTTTCTCGTCATAAATCATAAAGGTATCCACTACAAGAGTGTCATCTTCAAAAGATGAACCCTTAGTAACATTCATCCTATAACACTATGTATCATGATATTTAGGGAAAATATTATAAGATTCCTTTTTTGCATTTTCTTCATACTAGAAAACTTTGCTTTTAGATAAAAAAAAATGAAGCTACAACATGTAAATTATATTGAAAAAAGGCTCCTTCTAGTGAAATTCCATATAATAAAACCTTTTTTCTACTCAAGAAGACAAAAATTAGAAGGAAGAGGTCTTTTTCACTTGATTTTATAATTAAAACATGTATACAATCTTCACAATTATTTAACATGTCAAAATTTGAGACTTCATATGCTCAACCTCATTTTTAACTTTATCCATAACTTTTATTTTGTATTTGATGGCTTCCATCCAATATCTAGGCTCTTCCATAATTTCCTTGGTCAAAATATTTTCAATTACCAGAATCTCCATAAGTATCTTACACATATTATCTACCTTAGGAGATAATTGGGATTAAATAGATTATCATCTTTACATCCATCCAAAAGTTCCTCCATATATTTCATTAGGACAGAGATATTTCTACACTTACGTGGCTTCATCAATTTCCTAGCATCCTTCATCATAAATGTTATCAAGCCAAGATTGAGTGGCTTGAGCCATTAATTTCATCTTCTCCATTTGATCCACCTCTTGTTTTGACAAAAATGTGGGAGGGACCACAACAACCTCATGTCTTTGAATATGACCAAAAATGTGATTGACATAAGCCTAAAGTTTAGCAATTTAGGCCTTCAACTAAGGCTTTTTCATTTCATCCTTATTTATTTTTTGTACATTAGTATCTATAGAACCTTGTAGTTCCTCAGTCTCTTGGATCCTAATTGTGGGACCCAAATTTATTGCACAAATATTGAAATATTTTGGTCTCAAATCTCTATTATCTTTTTCCACCATGGGTATAGAAATATACATAATATGGACCCTAAGGTATCTCAATATATGTGAGATTGTACTCTTGATTTCTTCTTCTCATTTTGTTTTTCAATTCTTCCCAAGAAACTGGCTAAGTCCAAAGATGGTGTCTCAATGATCGGTTGCTTTTGTTTTAGTTGGGACTATAGTCATTCACGAGTTGTTGATTCTTTTGTTACTTTATGTTGTTTCTGAGGAGTAGAGCGAGGAATTTACTATTGATCATTCCCTTTATTTATTATTTTCTCATTTTGAACTAAGACATCTTGTAGTGGATTAGAAAATTTTGCATTTTGATCAACTAGTTCTTCAATTTAATAGTATGGACTTTTGGTGTATGAGGAGAAGGAATACTCATGTGGACTTATTCTTGGGATTTAAAATATTTATATACTTGATCAATTCCTTCTAGATGTGAGGGTTCTAAGTTTTAACTAGATGGAGAATCCTCCATATATCTCCTTGATATAATGCTCTATTAACCTCTGAAATCATATTAGTTACCACCTCCTTGGGGAAATTTTGAGTGAGTTAAGAGACAAAGGAATATGGAATGGTAAAATGAAGAGATAAGGATGATATGGTATGAGGGGGTAAATTCACAAATATGAGGGGCCAAAAAGAGGTCTTAAGTGGCCACCTTTTTTTTGAAATCAAGAAATAATGGCCTTGTATGAGAAATTGAGGATAGTTACACTTAAAATTTTAAGATGCAAAAAAAACAAGGGTTGTAGTGATTTGAATCTACTTTCTAAACTACCATTTTTTTTGAAAATGGTAGAGATTAAGGGGTTCAAAAAAGGGAGCCATAAAAATTGGTCCTATTTTTTCAAAAAAATATAACATAGTTGTTATCAACGAGGATTGCACCTGAATGCAAAACTGACAAGCTCAACAATCTCATGTAACATGGAAACACTCTCAGGCCTGTGGGTTTCTCATAATGAAAGTGAATCTCTAGATTATGGTCTGGTTCCCCTTTTGATTCTCCTAGAAACTAATGTATTTGGTTGGAAAAAGGGATGAAAAGATACTTTGAAATGAAAATCTAATCCTAGGAGGTGATACACCAAACTGGTAACAAATATGCAACTTGATTCAGAAATAATTTTCAAGAGATCTATTTACACAAATTAATTTGGGTAGTTTAAATCACACAAATACTTCATAAATAGGCTTTGGGAAATCTATCTTTTTGTGAAGGAAAACTGGGTCTTCACAACTTTGAAAGAAAAGATTAAACAGTTGCACAACCTATGACCTGTGATATTAAACTGATTCTATGTACATGCAGATATGAATGAGATAAAAATTAAAGATTTTTAGATTCAAACACATTAAATTTGATCAAAATCAAACATAAAGACACAACACTTGAAATTTAAGAAGGCAAACACTTGATTTTTTATTGAAAAATGAAAGGAATCTCTATAATATATCAAAAATCTGAAAATAAATTGTTGTATATAAATTCTAAAGCTGAGCTACAAAAGTTTCTAACTCTCTGCAATGCATAAGAGAGTAGGAAGTAAGAACTAAGAAAAAACCCGTCTTTTCTCCTATATACAAAAAAGAGTCTCTAAGTGCCAAGAGGTGGCACTTGTAGTTAACTGCAACCTCAAAATCTTCTCAAATGTCTCTCACAAGCAAAAGTGAAAAACCCTAAAAAGAGGAGCCAAAACTGATGTAAACTAAGCTTAAATAGCTCTAAACTCTTTCTCATGATAAGTTTGACCCAAGTGGACTTCTAAATCACTCCAGTTTGACTTTAAGTCAAAGAAAATATCCAAATAATTAGGTGAATGAATTACTCCATCTTCACTCCTCAATGCATGAATTTTGCATGATTCTCTCTAGTTTTGACTCAAAGTCAAAATGAAACTCCAGTTCCACTTCTTAGTGCATGAAACTCGTATGAATTTTGTATGATTCAAAAAATTCAAACTAAGAAAAATACAAAAATTAAGGTAATTCATAAAACATTACCTTAAGCTTTTGTTTACATGACTATGCTTCTGTTTAAATCATGCAAAATTTATACAAGAGGGGATATTTAATGTATTAGGAAAAGACTAAGTATTAAATATAATGGAAATTTGGTAAAAATAAATGATAAAATCACTTGTCGGTGAAAATAATTAGGGATTTCTTTGAGAAGACAAAAGAAAACCCTAATGTAACCCACAACCTTTCTCTTTTCCTTTTCACTTTGCATACTGACTCTGATTTTTTGGGTGCCACCATGCTAGGGTTTGAGCTCAAGTCTTTTGGAGAATTTGGAGCTTTTTGTGTTGAGGCAGAGTGGTATGTTCTACTCCTTGTAAAAAAGTTTACATCCATTTCTGTATTTAGCTTTGATTTAACCATTTACTGTAAAAAATGTTTACAAATCTTCTTTTACCTGCATTCTTTCTTCACATTTCTCCACAGTAGAAGCCCGAGCTTTCATTCTTGAATACAAAGGGTTTTCAAAACCCATGACTTCATTGTTGTTGTTCCTTGAATTCATAGTGAAAAGCTCTTAATTTTCTTGTTCTATTAGGTTTTTTGAGAAGAAAATATGCTATTGTTGCTATGGGTAATTTTTCTATGCATAGATTTCTTATTCTTTGCTTGTGAAAAAAATGGCACTCCCTCCCTCTAGTAAAATGCTTATTTTCTCCATGAGATGCCACAATTTTTATTTTTTGCAGATATTGAGAGCTCTAACTTTGAGACTTTAGAAGAAAACCCTTCATATTTGACTCAACATTTGTTCTGGGTCCACTCTTTTATGACTGTTTTCTCATTTGCATTACTCTTTATGACTGTGTCTTTGTGATGTTCTTCTTGTACCTTGCATAGTAAAAGAATGATGGCTATTTGGCTATATTGGTGAGGTCTCTAGACCTGTATGTTGCTTTCCAGTATGCTGCAATGAATTTTTGACCCTTTGAGGCTATTATCATGACTTGTATAATGAAGTTGGATAGTGGACAGTAGATCTCATGACCCATAGGATGAATTGATGACAGGAAAGAATCAAATTTCTTGTTCCTTAACATCCTTTTGCATTGAAATAATATGGTCATGAATGTGGCAAAATTTCCTCTAAGTTATAGTTGCTTTGAACAACCATGATGCTCTAGATATTCTCATTATCTCTTACAGGCTTCAAATTATCTATATTTCTACATGGTGTCAACAAAACTGCCCCATGGGTTGTTCATCGTAATCACTTTTCTAGAACATATTCCCTTGTAAACTTCAAGACCCCTTCATTTTTACTATATAGTCATTTGACTGCCTCTTGTGACTGCTCCTTGATTTGCATGACAATGGAGATCTTAAGAAAAGTGGTGGAATTATCAACAAGGTTATTGTATGACTGTCCCCACACTAGCAATTTTATACTTCATTCCCACCAAAAGGTGATAAATATTTTCCCTATTTTATTTCTTAATGACTATATTTTTACACTCTCAGAGCCTCTGCTATCTGCTATGTTGGCTATCTTTTACCATGCTAAGAGGACACTTATCCAAATGTCTGTATTTTTACCTTTAGTAAGTCAATAAAATGATTTCTTAGGTATAATAAATGATGACTGTTTCATGATCCCTCTTTATTAAACCTTAATTTCTGCTACTAGGGTTGCTTTATGTAATTTATGACTACTCTTGTTATATTTATTGTTCAACTATCATTTATGGTTGCTTCTCCATGCAATCATGCCTTGAATTATGTAGATTTTGATGAAGTACTAGTCCTCTTTGCCAGTGTGATCTTGCAAAGGTGTTCATCACACTTACACTATGCAATTCACTTGGGTGTGACTGCTCTCCATTCATTAATAAGGTGACTATCTTTTTAATGTGCTTCCAATTTAGCAAATACTTGTCATTTATGATAGTGGCATTCACCAACTCACTATCATAGGTGATGAAAATTTTCTTCAAAGCTGATAAATATGATGCTTTTACACTCCCATCCCTCTCAAAATACAAGAGGGTAGCATGTTGGGCTCAACCCTTGTGGGGGCCCATTTTTCTCTACATGTTGTGATGTCAAATCAAATGAATGATGCAATGATAAATGCACATGTAACTGCATAGTGAACAAACAAGTTAGATAAAAAAGTGAAACTCAATTCTCTTCCTGATGATTTGACTTTCATTTAATGATATGATTTCGGCTCTCTTGCATACATATGATAATTGCTCAACTAATCAAATTCATCATAGATATAGGCTATATTTTTGTTGATAGGACATATGATGAGATTTATAACTGGATCTCTAACCCAATCCTTTCATCATCATGTAGGTTCATCTGAAGATCAACAACAAGGAGGATCTAGAAACAAAGAAGATCAACACAAGACTATGCCACAGGAAATGATGGATATACTTTATCCTCATGTGTTTTTCTACTTTTATCTTTAGTTGCATAGTCTATCTTTATGTTGCATTAGTTCAGCTACTCCCATGACTTGTGTGGGAAATTTAAGCATTCTTTTTTCTCTCAATGTATAAAACAACAACATTTATGCAAACTTGTATACATTTTCATTGCAAAATGAATGAAAGAAATAATATCATACAATTTATGTAATTTCCTTCTGTTGTAAAACATTGCATAATAAATAATGAATTCCATTCGAAAGCATTAATATACAGTGGTTAAGCCTTAGCATAAATTTGTCGGAATACCTTTCACTTTTGATGCTATCAATTGTTTTAGCTCTACCAAATTGAACTATAAGTGAAATTTGGTAACAATAGCATCTGTTGTGGCTCCCTCAAAATTTTAACTTTTTTTAGTATTTTTAAAATCACTTTAGTGAGAAATTAGCTAACATGTAGTTTATGCTTGATTTTCCTAATTAATTTTTAATGAGTATATGATTTTTTACTAATTTTCAAAGTGGACACATCCTGAAAAACAAAAATTTGGTCGTTCTACCCTACTAAAATGTGAAAAAATTGAAAATCAATTTTTTTGAATATGTGTAGAATAAAGTATGGTTTATAAAATTGTAATTTATTTGAAATTTCAATGTTCACAGTTAAAAAATAAAGTAAAAATACCAAACATTGGTTTTTGACAAAAAATAGATACACCAACAAAATAAATTAAAGATGAAAGCCTTAACATAGTCAAAATGTGAAAAAACCTACATCGCTAAATAGCTAAGAGAGAGCTTAACATTACCTAAGTTTTTTTTTACTCAACCTTGAAACATGTGTGAACATAATGGTTAGCACAAACGAGATTATGTGAAATTTTGTAGAATATGCAAAACCACATTTTTGGGCATTGGAAAGGCAGTCCAAGCCTTTAGGTTTGAAATCTAAACAAAATACAAGCCAAAGGCATGGGTGTACCCAAAGCAAGATAAAATGCAAATGCATTATTGTTGAAATGAAGAAGACAACTAAGAGGGGGGTGAATCAGTTGTATCTAATCAAATTCACCACAGATCTTAAACAATTTCACATTCACTTTAATCTATTATTAAGTATGAGTATGAAGTGCAGATAACATAAAGAAAACACAAGAAACACCATATTTATGTGGAAAAACTAATAAGGGAAAAACCATGGTGAGGATTAACTCACAATATAAGAGTAATTGCCAAACTATTTACAAAGAGGCTCATTGCCAAAGGTAGGACTCACTGTCCAAATGGGAGGCTCACTACCTACAGATAAATAAAGATAGGAAGAAGAATGTTACACATAGAAAATTATCGCAATACAACAAAAGATCCACCACAACAACTTGCACACATTTGTAGCCTTGATCAGAGAATTGCAAACACTACCATCTCACTACTTTAAGGAGTTTAACACATTGAAGTCCTCACTGCCACAGTTCACTTTCACACAATCTCTCACATCTACCTTGCTTCTCACACTTGTGGTGTACAATCCTTAACATCTTGTCTAGTTATAATACCACCTTCAATCTTAGAAACTTTCTCCAAGGTCGGCTACACACCCTTTATTTTACAAATTCAAATATAGTTCAACAACTCAACATTCCCATGGTGGATGAGAATGAGAGCGGACCAAACCAACACTTAACTAGGACCCAAAACAATATCTTGGATCAATCACATGCTTCCTTAATTGATACTTATCCTTCGAATGACATGTAAACACCAGGTCGACCAAACCTAATGAAAACACCAATGAAATTTGAAGTACACACGTCCGTAACAAGAAGATAACATGCAGACCACATAACATGCTTCACCATACACTAGAACACATCTTAGATGCCTTCAGATTCATCTGCATCTACTGCAACAACCTTCATACAAAGAACACTTTCCATTAGTCCATCGAGACTGTACAAGCACATAGTAACTTTGAAACTAGTCTTCCGGAGCACCGAACCACGAATACCTTTGATAGAACACAAATAACACCATCAAAATCCTTCTTCCATATCCACAAGACCATAAATAAACCAGTGGATCACTGCGGATCAGATATATTTCTCCTAGTCCATAGACAAACAACTCTACCAGACTAGTTCACAAACCAGTGAACTCAACTTTCACTCTTCAAAAAACCAGAAGCTATAATCTAGGATATATCACCCAAGGATTCCTTTAAACAACAATATAGAACCACACAAGAATAGGATCAACACATAAGAAATTCATAGCACATATCGGAGCACATTCTGAACAAACACACAATTTTGTCTTAAATATTTATTAATTTTCTCAAAATCACTTGGTAACTCATCATATCACCACACCTGCAACATCATAAAGATAGCTCCATGTACTCATAACATATTTATAGTATCTCAACTATACATGCACCACCTACAATCACTTGTTTCCTTTCAATGCAACAACCTATATTGTGTTGACATCAATGACAACATTAATGACAACACCACCATACTCATTCATACTTGCAACAATCTCCCCCTTTGTCATTGATGGAAACACATGATGTGAAAAAAAATCAAATACAACATATACAACATTCCTTTTTCTTTCACTAAATTATTTTTCACATGACTCTCTCTCCCCCTTTGACATCAATGGAAAAAAGTTTTTACATAATTCTTCAACCATATATAATTTTGATCACTCCCCCTTAGGAGGGCACCCATCACAACACACATATCATACAACAAAAATGATACTTCCTACTCCCCCTGAGGAGTAGACCCCTATCATCAGTCCAAAAAAATTATGAATCTTTAGATCCATTGGACTGATGCACCTCTATGTGCACCTAGTTCAAAAAAGGAGGGACAATAAACCCCAACGTCTCCCATAGATACTCAAAAGTATCCTTAGGAAGAGCCTTAGTAAATATATCAGTAATCTAATCCTTTGTAGGCACATATTCAAGCCCGAATTCATTCTCCAATACCTTCTCTCTTAAGAAATGATATCTGATAGATATATGCCTTGTCCTTGAATGCATTACCGGATTCTTTGAAATATTTATTGCACTTGTATTATCATAGAAGATAGGGATAGGCTCATCACACATTAATCCTATATCCTTCAATGTTTGCTTCATCCATAGTACCTATGTGCAGCAAGATGTTGTTGCAATGTACTCAACCTCTGCAGTGGATAAAGAGACTGAATCATGTTTCTTTCTTAGCCATGAAACCAACTTGCATCCAAGAAAGAATGTACCACCACTTGTACTCTTTTGGTCATCTACACAACCAACCCAATCTACATTAGTGTAAGCACTTAAAGTAAAATTAGTATCCTTAGGATACCACAAACCATAATTTGGAGTCCCTTTTAGATATCTAAATATCCTTTTCAAGTTGTAACATGTGTTTCTTTGGGTTCTTCTTGAAATCTGGAAACCAAACATACTGCATGCATGATATCTAGTCTAGTAGCAATAAGATATAGTAGTCCACCAATCATAGATCTATACTTGCTTTGATCAACTTGAGGAGATTCATCATTCTTACTTAGTTTGCATCCAGTCACCACAGGGGTATAGACCGGTTTGGAGTCATCCATTCTAAATTTCTTCAATAATTATTTAACATACTTTGATTGTGAAATGAATATGCCCTTATCAATTTGATTCACTTGAAGTCCAAGGAATAAATTCAACTCGCCAATCATAGACATTTCAAACTCTTTTTGCATCTCCTCTACAAATTTCTTGCACATACCCTCATTTCCCCCAAAGATAATATCATCAACATACACTACTACTATAAAAATTTTTTTTCCTTTAATCTTGAAATAAAGATTACTGTCTATGGAGCCTTTACCGAATCTTTTTTGAGTCAAATACCTGTCCAACCTTGCATACCATGCTTTGAGAGCTTGTTTAAGTCCATATAGTTCCTTTTTCAACTTACAAACCATGTATGGTTGATCTGATAACTGAAATCCCTGTGGTTTTTCCAAGTAGACCTCTTCTTCCAATTCTCCATTCAGGAATGCAAACTTAGCATCCATCTAGTATACCTTGAAATATTTGTCAGCAGAAAATGTTAAAACCATTGAAATATAAGCCTCCATTCTTGCCACTATGGAAAATGTCTCCTCTAAATCTATTCCTTCCACCTGTGAATAATCTTTTCACACAAACCTTGATTTTTTTCTTACTACTTCACCATTCTCATTCATCTTATTCCTGAATACCCACTTTGTACCAATTATATTCTTGTTTACCAGTCTAGGAACCAATTCCCATGTCTAATTTTTCTCTATCTATTGTAATTCCTCTTTCATGGCTCTAACCCAATTTTCATCTTTGCATGCTTCACACACTGTTTTAGGTTCTATCTTGGAAAGTAGACACAAATTTACCTTAGTTGGTACCACTTTTCTTCTTGTCATTACACCTTTGCCTTTGTCTCCAATTATCTGTTCTTCTAGATGATTTTTTGTACATATTTTGGAGTCTTAGGAGTAGGTTCCAGAGCCTATTCTTCTTCAATCCATTCTTCTTCTTCTTCCTTATTCTTCTCTTTCTCTTGTCTGCAAACAAGTTCATTTGGTTCATTTTCACTTATTTCAACTGAATTGTGCATATTTTCATCAACTTTTACATTTGCACTTTCAACAATCTTTCTCAATCTTTTATTGTAGCATCTACATGCTTTTCTTTTGATTGCATATCCAAGAAAAATACCTTCATCACATCTTGCATCAGACTTTCCTAGATTCTCATCATCTCTTTTAATATAACATTTGCTTCCAAACACCTTAAAGTACTTAATAGTAGGATTTTTTCCATACCACAGTTCATAAGGAGTCTTTGTGTTGTTGCTTTTTATCTGAACTCTGTTAAGAATAAAGAAAATAGTGTGAATTGCTTCTCTCTAGTATACCTTAGGAAAATTTTCCTCATTCATCATAGTCCTTGTAGATTTTTGAACTATATGGTTATTCCTCTCAACAACTCCATTCTGCTAAGGATTTCTAGTAGCAGAAAGATGCCTCTTTATACCATGCTCATCACAAAACATATTAAACTCATTGGAGGTGAAT
Source organism: Sequoiadendron giganteum (assembly GCA_007115665.2). Classification (NCBI taxonomy): domain Eukaryota; kingdom Viridiplantae; phylum Streptophyta; class Pinopsida; order Cupressales; family Cupressaceae; genus Sequoiadendron; species Sequoiadendron giganteum. The sequence continues at coordinate 535,183,014 of CM021101.1, forward strand.
TCTCCACCTCTGCTAGACCTTAAATTTTTCATTTCATATTCACTTCATTCTCTACCATAGCCTTGAACACCTTGAATCTATCTAGAGCTCGATCATTCTCCCTAAGAAAATTAACCCATGCCATTCTAGAATAATCATTGATGAAAATCATAAAATACTTGTCACCATTAAGACTTCTTGTTCTTGTAGGACCACGAAGGTCTATATGAATCAATTCCAACATTCTAGTGGTTGATTTTTCTTCTCCTTTAAAGTTGCACCTTGTTTGTTTTCCCAACTGACTACTTCTGCAAACAACATAGGTAGGCTTTGTGATTTTTGGCAGATCTTTAACAACTTCCCTTGAACTAATCTTAATTAGGCCGTCAAAGTTTACATGTCCCATCCTCTATTTCCATAGCCAAATTTCATTAACTTGAGACACAAAACACTGACCATCAGCACCCTTAAGCTGATAAATGTTTCCAGATGTTCTTCCTGCAACTACCACAGTTTCAGACCCTTTTCTGATGTTACAAGTATTATCTTGAAACACAAGCTTAAATAATTTGCTACACATTTTTCCAACACTCAATAGATTATGCCTTAATCCCTTAACATAATAGACATCATTTGTATTATGTTTTCCATCAAAACTAATTGTTCATTTTCCAACAATCCTTGCACCAGAATAATTTTCAAACATGACTAATCCTCCATCATACTTTTCAAGTTTAGTAAACTTACTTTTGTCTTCGGTCATATGATTTGAGCAACCACTATCAATTACCCAATAGTCTTTGTCTTGTCTAGCATGAAAGTCAGAAACTGGAGTACCTTCCATCTCTTCCTTCTTGTTTTCCGGACCACATTCCCTTGCATATCTTCCATGGTTAGTACACACTAATTTATTCTCTAAGGCTAGAAACATTCATTCATCTTTATCACCCTCAAAATTATATTCATCATCAAAAATTCCAACATCTTCTCTAACACAATACAATTTCTTGAAATTTTTGTCTTTACTGTCTTTTCTCTTCTTGTGTATGGATCTATTTGGACATCTTGAAGCATAGTGACCAATATTTCCACAACTGAAACATTTAAATGGTAACATACCTTTGTACTTTCTGGTACCTTTCTTCAATTTCCTTGTAAAATTTTCTTCCTACTCCTCTGAACCTTCACCATTTGAATCATCTTTTGAATTTGTGGCTTTGAAGGTTGTTTCTGATTTATCCTTTTATTTTCAAAATTTTCTCATTTCAAATATGGTCAAGGTGCCAAATAGTTGTTCTTTAGTGAAATTCTTTAGATCATAAATGTCCTCAATGGCTGAGACCTTGTCATTGTATCTCTCTGGTAGGGTCATCATAATCTTCTCCACCATTAATGAAAAAATTAATGACAAAACCACCATACTCATTCATACTTACAAAAATCTCCCCCTTTGTCATTGATGGCAACACATGATGTGAAAAATCATTAAAGACAACATACACACTCTCCCTTTTTTTTTGAGGTTAGACAACCTACACAACATTCCTGCACTCTCTCCTCCTTACAAGATTATCTCTCCCTATCTCTCCCCCTTTCAAATTTTTATCTTTCACACGAATCTCTCTCCCCCTTTGACATCAATGGAAATTTTTTTTTTACATAATTCTTCAACCATATATAATTTTGATCACTCCCCCTTAGGAGTGCACCTATGACAACACACATACTATATAACAACAATGATGCTTCCTACTGCCCCTAAGGAGTAGACCTCAATTATCAATCTAAACAAATGATGAATTTGTCTTTGATTTCTCCTTTTATTTTCCAAATTTACTCATTTCAAATGCAGTGAAGGTACCAAATAGCTTTTCTTTCGTGAATTTCTTTGGATCATAAAATTCCTCAATGACTGAGACCTTATCACTGTAGCTCTCTGGTAGGGTCATCAAAATCTTCTCCATTACATATTCATTTGTCAGAGTACCTCCATGATTTTTGACTTCATTTACTATAATTTCAACCCTTTGAAAGTAGCTTGCAATGTCCTCACCTTCTTCCATTTTTAAGTTCTCATATCTATGCTTAGCTATTAAGTTCTTTGATAATTCGACTCTTATCATTTCCTTCATATATATCTTTCTAACTTTTCCCAAACTTCATAAGCAGTTCCTAATGAAATAAATTTTGTTAACTCGGTCTTAGATAGCACTATAGATTGCATACCTTGATTTTTCATTTTCTTCATAGGCAAAAATATCATCTGTAGAAGAAGGACCACTTGTTGGCTCAACATATTTTGTCTCAACAGCTTTCCAAGTCTTGTAACCAAGAGAGATCAGGTAACCTCTCATTTGCACTTTCTAGAAACTGTAGTAAGATCCATCAAACACAAGGATTGTTAATTTGTGCACCATTAGATCTACCTCAAGTAGTTAAGCTCTTCTTCGAGGAACCAAAGCTTTGATACCAATTGTTGAAATGAAAAAGACAACTGAGAGGGGGGTGAATCAGTTGTATCTAATCAAATTCACCATAGACCTTAAAAAATTCCACATTCACTTTAATTTGTTATCAAGTATGAGCATGAAGTTACGATAATAGAAAGAAAACACAAGAAACACCAGATTTACATGGAAAACCCAATAAGGGAAAAACCATAGTGAAGATTAACTCACAATATAAGAGTAATTGAAAAACTATTTACAAAGAGGCTCACTACCAAAGGTTGGAATCACTATGCACATGGGAGGCTTGCTGCCTATAGATAAATAAAGATAGGAAGAATAATGTTACATAGAGAACATTATTTCAATGCAACATAAGATCCACCACAACAAATTGCACACATCCACAACCTTGATCACAGAATTACAGACACCATCAACTCACTAATTTTAGGAGTCTAACACATTGAAGTCCTCATTGCCTTAGTTAAATTTCACACAATATATCACATATAACTTGCTTCTCACACTTGTGGCATACAATCCTTAACATATTGACTTGTATCTATACCACCTTTAATATTAGAAAATTTCTCCAAGGTCAGCTACAAACCCTTCATTTCAGAAATTCAAATTAGGTCAAAAACTCAACATTCTCATGGTGGATGAGAATGAGAGTGGACCAAAACAAAACTTGACTAGGACCCAAAAAAACATCTTGGATCAATCACATGCTTCCTTAATTGATACTTATCCTTCACATGACATGTAAACAACAGGTCAGCCAAACTTAATGAAAACACCAATGAACTTTGAAGTACATCCAGTTGTAACAAGAAGATAACATGCATACCACATAAAATGATTCACCATAAATTGGAACACATCTTATATGCTTTCAAATTCATTTGCAACTACTGTAACAACCTTCATACAAAAAACACTTTCCATCAGTCCATCCGGACTGTACAGACACACATAGTAACTCTGAATCTAGTCTTTTGGAGCACCAAACCATGAACACCTTTGATAGAACATAGATAGCACCATTAGAATCCTTCTTCCATATCTGCAAGACTAGAAAAAAACTAATTGAGGACTACAGAGAAGATATAAATCTCCTAGTCCATAGACAAATAACTTTGTCAGACCAGTTCACAAATCGGTGAACTCAACTTTCACTCTTCATCAAACCAAAAGCTATAATCCAAGATATATCACCCAAGGATTCCATTAAACAACACTACAGGTCCACACAAGCATAGGATCAACGCAGAAGAAATGCAAAGCACGTACTGGAGCAAATATTGAACACACACACAATTCTATCTTCACTATTTATTAATTTTCTCAAAAGCACTTGGTAACTCATCATATCAGCACACCTGCAACACCATAAAGATAGATCCATGTAGTCACAACATCTCTATAGTATCTTGATTATACATGCACCACCTAAAATCACTTGTTTCCTTTCATTGCAAAAACCTATACTATGTTGACATCAATGGAAACATTAATGACAACACCACCATACTCATTCATACTTGCAACAATTATAACACGCTCACATTATGTCACAAATTTGACATAACATGAGCGTGTTATAATGTTCTTGCATTATGCCTCACTTTATTCTTTTTTGTATGTTTGTATATATGTTTATATGTATGCTTGTATGTCTGTGTGTGTGTGTGTGCTTGAATATATGTATGTTTGTATGCATGAATGGATGCTTGTATGTATGTATGTATGTATTTATGTATGTATGTATGTATGTATAAATGCATGTAGGAATGTACGTATGAATGTATGTATGCTTGAGAATTAGGGTTTAGGGTTTAAGGTATAGGGTTGAGGGTTGAGGGATAGTGTTCAGGGTTGAGGGTATAGGGTTAAGTGTATAGGGTATAGGGATTATGGTTTAGGATATTTGGTGTAGGGTTAAGGGTTTAGGTACAAGGTTGAATGTATGGTTTAGGGTTTAAGTTGAGGGTTGAGGTTTTATGGTTGAGGGTATAAGGTTAAGTGTATAGGATATAGGGATTAGGGTTAAGGATATTGGGTATAGGGTTTAGGGTATGGGTTGAGGGTAGATGACATAGGGTTAAGAGTTGAGAGTGTAGGGTTTAGGGTTTAATTATAGGGTTGAGGGTATAGGATTGAGGTACAATATCCAAGGTTTAGGGTATAAGGTTGAGGGTATAGGGTATAGGGATGAGGGTTGAGGATGTAGGGTTTAGGGTTTAAGATCATAGGGTTAAGGGTTGAGGGTTGAGGGTTTATAGTTGAGGGATAATGTTCAGCCCATTGAGTGTATAAGATTAAGTGTGTAAGGTATAGGGATTAGGGCATGGGTTGAGGTAATAAGGCATAGGTTTAAAGGCTGAGACTGTATGGTTTAGGTTTTAAGTATAGGGTTGAGGGAAAATGTTCAAGGTTTAGGCCATAAGGTTGAGGGTATAGGGTATATGGATGAGGGTTGAAGGTGTAGGGTTTATGGTTTAGGATTTAAGGTATAGGGTTGAGGGTTGAGGGTTTCTAGTTGAGGGGTAATTTTCAACTCGTTGAGTGTATAAGATTAAGTGTGTAGGGTATAGGGATTATGGTTTATGATATTGTGTATAGGGTATAGGTTTGAGGGATTGAGGGTATAAGGCATTGGGTGAAGGGTTGAGAGTGTATAGTTTAGGGTTTAAGTATAGTTTTGAGGGACAATGTTTAGGGTTTAAGGTATAAGGTTGACGATATAGGATATAGGGATGAGGGTTAAGGTTGTAGGGTTTAGGGTTTAAGGTATAGGGTATAGGGTTGAGGTATTAGGGCTTAAGTATAAGCTTGAGGTTATAGGGTATAGGGTATAGGGTATAGGGTAGAGGGTAGAGGGTTTATAGTTGAGGGATAATGTTTAGGGTTGAGTGTCTAAGGTTAAGTGTATAGGGTATAGGGATTAGGGTTTAATATATTGGGTTAGGGTTTAGGGTATGGATTGAGAGTACAAGGAATAGGGCGAAGGGTTGAGAGTATATGGTTTAGTGTTTAAGTTAGGGTTGAGGGACAATATTCAGGGTTTAGGGTATAAGGGTGAGAGTATAGGGTATAGGTATTAGGGTTTATGTTGTAGGGTTTAGGGTTTTTGGTATAGGGTTGAGGGTTGAGGGATTAGAGCTAAAGTGTATAGGGTTGATGGATTGAGGGTATAAGGCATAGGGTGAAGGGTTGTGAGTGTATTGTTTAAGATTTAAGTATAGTGTTGAGGGATAATGTTCAAGGTTTAGGGTATAAGGTTGAGGGTATAAGGGATAGGGATGAGAGTTGAGGGTGTATGGTTTAGGGTTTAAGGTATAGGCTTGAGGCTTGAGGGATTAGGGCCTAAGTATAGGGTTGAGGGTTTATAGTTGAGGGATAATGTTTAGGGTTGAGTGTCTAAGGTTAAGTGTATAGGGTATAGGGATTATTGTTTAAGATATTGGGTATAGGGTTTAGGGTATGGATTGAGGGTATAAGGCATAGGGTGAAGGGTTGAGAGTGAGTGGTTTATGGTTTAAGTATAGGGTTGAGGGAAAATATTCAAGTTTTAGGGAATAAGTCTGAGGGTGTAGGGTTTATGGTTTAAGGTATAGGGTATAGGTTTGAGGGATTAGGGCTTAAGTATAGTGTTGAGGGTTTAGGGTTTACAATTGAGGGATAATGTTCAAAGTTGAGTGTCTAAGGTATAGGGTTAAGGGTTGAGGGTTGAGGGTTGAGGGTTGAGGGTTGAGGGTTGAGGGTTGAGGTTTGAGGTTTGAGGGATAATGTTTAGGGTTGGGTGTCTAAGGTTAAGTGTATAGGGTATAGGGATAAAGGGTTGAGGGTGCAGGTTTTAGGGTTTAAGGTATATGATTGAGGCTTGAGGGATTAGGGTTTAAGTATTGGGTTGAGGGTATAGGGTTGAGGGTTGAGGGTTGATGATTTAAAATTGAGGGATAATGTTCAGGGTTGATTGTCTAAGGTTAAGTGTATAAGGTATAGGGATTAGAGTTTAAGATATTGGATATAGGGTTTATGGTATGGGTTGAGGGTATAAGGCAAAGGGTGAAGGCTTGAGAGAGTATGGTTTAGGGTTTAAGTATAGGGTTGAGGGAAAATATTCATGGTTTAGGGTATAGGGTATAGGGATGAGGTTTGAGGGTGTACCTAGTTTAGGTTTTAAGGTATGGGGTTAAGGGTTGATGGATGATGGATTACGCATAGGGTTGAGGGTATAGGGTATAGGGTATAGGGTTGGGGGTTGAGGGATAATTTTTAGGGTTGATTGTCTAAGGTATAGGGTTAAGGGTTGAGAGTGTATGGTTTAGGGTTTAAGTTATAGGGTTGAGGGATTAGGTATTAAGTATTGGGTTGAGAGTATAGGATATAGGGATGAGGGTTGAGGGTGTATGGTTTACAATTTAAGATATAGGATCAAGGTTTGATGGATTAGGGCTTAAGTATTAGGTTGAGGGTATAGGGTATAGGGATGAAGGTTGAGAGTGTAGGGTTTAAGGTTCAAGGTATAGAGTTGAGGGATTAGGACTTAAGTATTGGGTTGAGGGTATAAGGTATAGGGATAAGGGTTGAGGGTGTAGAGTTTATGGTTTGAGGTATATGGTTGAGGGTTGATGGATTAGGGATTAATTATTGGGTTGAGACTATAGGGTACATGGATGAGGTTTGAGGGTGTAGGGATTAGGTTTTAAGGTATAGGTTGAGGGATTAGGGCTTAAGTATTTGGTTGAGGGTATAGGGTATTGGGATGAGGGTTTAGGGTTTTAGGTATAGGGTTAAGGGTTGAGGGGTTAGGGATTAAGTATTCAGTTGAGGGTATAGGGATGAGGTTTGAGGTTTGAGGGTTTAGGATTTAAGGTATAGGGTTGAGGATTGAGTTTCTAAGGTATAGGGTTAAGGATTGAGAGTTTAGGGTTTAGGGTTTAACATATATGGTTGAGGGTTGTGGAATTAGGGTAAGTGTTGGGTTGATGGTATAGGGTATAGGGATGAGGATTGAGGGTGTATGGTTTAAGGTTTAAGGTATAGGGTTAAGGGTTGAGGGATTAGGGATTAAGTATTGAGTTGAGGGTATAGGGTATAGGGTTTAGGGATTAAGGTATAGGGTTGGGGTTTGAGGGATTATGGCTTAAGTATTGGGTTGAGGGTATATGAATGAGGGTTGAGGGTGTAGGGTGTAGGATATATGGTTTAGGGTATATGGTATATGGTATAGGGTTGAGGGTTTATAGTTGAGGGATAATGTTCAGGGTTGAGTTTCTAAGGTATAGGGTTAAGGGTTGAAATTATAGGGTTTTTGGTTTAAGGTATAGGGTTGAGGGTTGAGGGATTAGGGATTAAGTATTGGGTTGAGGGTATAGGGTATAGGGATGAGGGTTGAGGGTTGAGGGTGTAGGGTTTAGGTTTTAAGGTATAGGGTTGAGGGTTGAGGAATTAAGGCTTAAGTATAGGGTTGAGGGTTGAGGAATTAAGCCTTAAGTATAGGGTTGAGGGTGCAGGGATTAGGGTTGAGGGTTGAGGAATTAAGTCTTAAGTATAGGGTTGAGGGTGCAGGGATTAGGGTTGAGGGTGTAGGGTTTAGGGTTTAAGGTATAGGTTTGAGTGTCTAAGTGATAGGGTTAAGGGTTGAGAGTGTAGGGTTTAGGGTTTAGGGTATAGGGTTGAGTGTCTAAGGTATAGGGTTAAGGGTTGAGAGTGTAGGTTTTAGGGTTTAAGGTATAGGGTTGAGGGTTGAGGGTTGAGGGTTGAGGGTTGAGGGTTGAGGGTTTAGGGATTAAGTATTGGGTTAAGGGTATAGAGTATAGGGATAAGGGTTGAGGGTGTAGGGTTTAGGGTTTAAGTTATAGGGTTGAGGATTGAGGATTGAGGGTTGAGGGTTGAGGGATTAGGGATTAAGTATAGGTTTGAGGGCATAGGTTATAGGGTTGAGGGTTTAGGGTTAAGGGTATAGGGTATAGGGATGAGGGTTAAGGGTGTAGGGTTTAGGGTATAGGGTTGAGGGATGAGGGTTTATAGTTGAGGAATAATGTTTAAGGTTTAGTGTCTAAGGTATAGGGTTAAGGGTTGAGAGTGTAGGATTTATGGTTTAAGGTATAGGGTTGAGGGTTGGGGGATTAGGGCTTAAGTATCGGGTTGAGTGTATAGGGTATAGGGATAAGGGTTGAGGGTGTAGGGTTTAGAGTTTAATGTATAGGCCTGAGGGTATAGGGATTTTTCATTGAATGGAAACACACACACAAAGGGCCATGTCATGTATTATAACACATATGACATAACAAGGGAATTATGATTAAATTTAATCACACACAAAATAAGAAATACATGTATCACTTACAATAATATTCCATCATTTTTGAAAAACATTAACAAATACATCAAATAAAAAATGCGAGCATGCTTTGAAAAAGTTGAAATTTTGCACTGTTTAGAGCAAGATAAAGCACACCCATTCTTTGTGCAAGTGAAAGTGTGCTCATGTTATAACATGAGCGTGTTTTGTAGACTTCTAGAAATGGTAAAAAAATTAGGAAACCCATGATCCAAATCCACATGTTGTGTTATTCTCATGCTTTTGCACGTTATTCGACAAAAAGTACTTTTTTCACATTTTTGGGGAAAGTACATGCATTTTTACACATTCGACCACCTTTGCACCACTTTTTTTTGTTTTCCAACTAGGAGGGAAGAAATAATAGAATTTTTACTTAAAATTTGATTATATGAACTCAAATTTTCATGTTCGTAGTGTTGCAATGTTAATTATGATTTTATTGTTATAATTTCATATTATAGATTGGTTAATTCTATAGTTTTTAGTATTTCTATTAGAGACATATAATTTAATGTTGAAAACTAAGAAACTTCATGAAAATATCTAACTCTTGATGAGTTTGATGCAATAATAAAAATAAACTACACATAATTGGGTAGTTTCTTAAATCGAATCTCAGATTTTAAGGCGTGTAAGACTTTATGCACGTGCTTTACATTTTCCTTCATTTTCTTATGTTTATTTATCATTTCTTATCATACATGATTAATATAATGCTTTGATTTTGGTATCATGTTGATTTTGGAATTAGATTTTGCTAAGTATTCAAAATTATGAGTGGGAAAATCATACTCATTTAGAATAGAACTATTTTTTAAGTTAAAAATTTCAATCAACTACCTCATAATCATCATATTTATTTTCTTCTTCCATGAAATCATAATCAAATGCATCATATTAATCATCCTTCTATTTATAGTACTCAACATACCCTTCCTTAGAAGATAAATTTTCATCCTTGTTTATTGAGAAGGCATTTTCACATTCAAATGAAACAAATTTAGACAAAAGAAACTCAATCTATATTATATTTTATTGTATTTTAACTCTATATAACTCATTGAGAAAATTAGGATGTTGGAAAACAATGAATACTTTCAGATATTCCATGAAATTATCTTATAGATACACATCAAAGAATCTATCCCTATCTCTTCTACCAACAGGTATATCACTCCTTTATATCTCATAATCAATCCTTCACACTTTATTAACTATTTTAGTTATATCATCAGCTAAATCTTTAGAAGTGTACAAGAATAAACTCCCTTGGTTTTGTTTTGTTTATCCTTCCCTTTTCTACCCTTTCTTTGTCATGTTTATCGTGTATGGAAAGGGCATTAATGGATTCTCATTTCAATATTATTGGCACATAAATTTGTAGGCTCCATCTAATTTCACATCAAATCCACTACTCAATCATACTATTGATCCCATGCTTAACCAAATAATGCATAATGTTAGCCAACTACATATTAAACTCACCACCTTAACTATCACTTCACCTCAATTATGTATTGCTCCTTATTATAGACACAATCCCTTCGACATTGCTATGTGAAGATTAGACCACCTGTCACCTTTATTGACCTAATCCATTACCCCTACCATATCATTTTGATAATGACTTGTTGATTATTTACTAAGAGACCTAAATGATAGTCCTAAGAGATCTATGGAATTCCTAAGAAACTTATGAATTTTTCCTATTCATCTCTGCCCTTTGCTACCCTTTGATTCCCTATTAAATTATCTCTTCCCTATTCATCTCTATCCCTTCATCTCTACCTTTTGTTTCCCTTTGACACCCTTTCTACAACACCCATTATCCAAAAAATGTCTTTTCTTATACCTTTGGTTGATGCTATTTGTAATGTGTTAGTAGCTAAACCTCAATATCTTTATTTTCTTAAAGGAATGACATGCATTATCCAAAAAAAATATTTTCTTATACCTCCATCTATAAAAAAACATATTAGCTTATAATTCCAATGTTATTGGCACACAGATTTGTATGTTCATGCTAGGACATACCATGCATGTATGGTGACTACTAAAACCATGGCCATGGTAGCTACTCCTAGTGGCTTATCTTCTAAATTTCTCACTTCCTAATCCTTCAATAAAAATACATTTGAGTAGTTACTAAACCAATTCCTTCAATGTTTCTAGGCGAAGATTACACCACATGTCACCTTTATTGACCTTTTCCATTACCTCAGTCTTTAAAGACCTATGAAAATCCTAAGAAACTTATGAAAGTGCTAAAAAAATTAGTCCTAAGAAACTTATGATAGTCCTAAGATACCTATGATAGTCCTATTTGATTCATTTTTCTCATTCTTTGTCTCCTAATTACACCACCTCTCTATGTTTTGGATTGGACTGCCCTACAAAACTAAAATTATTTAGTTTTATAATAATTTAGTGACTTTAATAATTTGTTTTAATGATTTTCCCATTAATATGATAAGTGTTTTAGTATGTGACACTTTGAGTATAATTGATTTCAATGATTTTGAAAAGGTGTCAAAATTAGTTTTGAAGTCTATAATGATAGTTTTAAAATTAGTTTGAAATTCGTGTATGAGATTTCTTTTCTCTATCATACAATTATGGAACTAATTTCATTGCATATATCCTTATCACATTTGGGGGAAAGCATGCATTCCCTCTTCATGCCCTTTGCTACCATTTTTTTGTCATATTTTAACATAGAGCCTCTCACTTATCATCAAACCTACAACTCCTTGCATTTGGCTGACCTTTGATTGTTAAATGCCTCTTTGGATTGTCATATATTTTACATCATAATTTGATGACTAATTTCATATTTTTGTAAGATACTTTACTCTATAGTACCATGGTGGAACTAATATTTATCCATTTTTCATGCTACAAATACAACTCTTCATCATGTCAAGGAAATGATCAAGGATTCCTCTAACATCGGATGAGAAAGAAGCTAAGAATGCGAAGAACATAGAAGAAATGAGGAAAATTTGTGAAAGGAGTAAATTGAACATGATAGAAGAAGACATACCAATTCAAGAGGAACATGAACCATCAATGAGAGATATAGTATTGGCGGCACAAAGACAATGAATGAAAAACCTTCATGCAATGAGAGATTTGAATCTCGTAGTTGGAGACACATCATCTACCACAAGTCAATGGAGGGACACCATCTACCACATATTAACTTGAAAGTACATCATCACTCACATGCAAAGATGGAGGTACACCATATTTCCCATCTCAACTTCAAGTTATGTCATATATTCCATCTCCTATCGAAGGTATGCCATCTATCTCATCTCATTTAAATATTGATCAACTTTCTAATGTTGATGAAAATTTACCTTTGAGAACACCTCCTAGAATTTTACATAGAAATCCCAAGTTTTTGATTGATATTGATGAGAATATTTTGTAGCCGATGGATGATAAGATTCCAAATGTACTTGTAGAAGATATTCCAATAATATTTGGAGATTGTTCTTTGAAAACTTAACTGAAACCAAAAGATGTCAACCCTATTGAAATGATGAGAAATATAAAGTATAGGTCCATTATGAATATTGTTGGGATAAGAAAATTAGAAGCTTCAAGTGAAAAATATATTTTGAAATATCTAATAAGTGCATATAAGAGTGTGGGTACCACCTCATGCACCAAAGATAGTAATGTCACATGATGTGTCATTACACCAACAATATTAAGTAATCAAATGAAGAAAGCTCATCTCATTAGAAAGACAAGTCAATCATTAAGAATAAATAGAATTTTTTTATTGAGAGCCATTGGAAGGCGCCAAAGAATTGAGGACATTGATTACAATGAATTATAGGAATTATCCAATAGACTACCATGAAAAGATAAACCAACTGTTGAAGCATTGAGATCCCTAATTGAAGAATTTTGGAAGAATTTCATAAGGGTATCTTTGAATCAAATATATGTGGTAAGAAGGAGAATTGGTAGTCGAAACTGTGAGGCACATCTAAAGCATTTTTGGGATATGAATCAAACACAATTTTTTTCTAAATTTCTAGAGATGTATCCTCAAGTTAAAATTTGTTAAAGATTTTTTGAAATGATAAATCCTTTCTATGTTAAAATAAATCACACATGCACTGCTTGTTGTAGAGTACATATTGAGTTTTCTAACCATTTTTATGTTTATCAATGTATATGTTTAGATTTTCATACTAACAATATTTTGTAGGACTGTGACATACATACCCCACCTACATCTTCAAGAAATTTTATATCAACAATTTTATGTGAAAGAGTGGATGCTCATTTATTCTACAAGAAATTATGTTTGGATGACACATGTCAATATTATGGTGCCTTGCAATGTATGCCAATTTGTGAACATATGGAAAGTACACATGCAGTTGGAAATGAACTAGTAGAATTTAGCAAGTATAATATAGTGGCCCACAATACAAAATATGGTAAAGAGGCAAAAAGGTGTGATTTAGTTATTGAAATGATTCCAATGTATCAGTTTATGTCCATATTTTGAGAGATTATAGTGTATGAGTATGCAAGGAATACCCATAGAACTTGATGGTTAGACTTGCAATTTAAGTTATCCAAGGAAACATTTATACTTGATAGCATTGTTTCAGTCATCAAATTTACAAAGAGCTACAATCTATAGCCACAATGTGAGGTGCAATTGTAGTATTACAAATCCACATAGGTTGTTATATTTGTGCACATAGCATTCTTTCATGCCAGTGGCAATACAAAGATGACAAAAATATCATAAGGGAGTATCATTTTTATATTAGTGATGATTGCACACATTTTATAGAGTTCATGCAAGGTTGCTTTCAGTTGTTCTACCATGATTTGGCTAGAAGGGGTATATCATTCAGTCAAAATATCATATGGTTAGATAATTATTAATCACAATTCAAGAACTTGGGGATGTTCTATTAGTTGATAAGGATGCATAATATTATAGTTGTTCAGCATATGTGGAACTTTTGTGAGGTCAGACTTGTAAAGGGGGAGCATGGTGTAGGAGCATGTATCAAAATATCCATAACACGAGAAGAGTTAAAGTATAAATACAATGCAAAGTCGACAAATGAAAAATCAATCACCAAGTGGTGTAATGCAACAATGGGTCCAAGAAATGAAGGTAAGTCTTTAGTTCATGGATTTTTTTGGTTGATAGATGATACTAACATTGAATAGTATTAGGATTATTGTATATTGACAAGATCAAGTGAGCTACACTCTTTTAGAAACTCTAATGTAAGTTCATGGAGTATTCATACACAAAAGATGGTATGATTTTGTTATTTTTGTGCATATCAAGCTTGGAATGAGTGTGAATCAAAGGAATGGGTTGATGAATGGTTGTTATGAATTCTAAGCCCACTTGACACATATCAACTGTCGGATGCATTACAAGTCACATAGATAGAATCATCGGTTGAATTTGATCACATCAGATCTAGTTCAATTAGGTAATATATCTACTTGCATAGTTTATGAAATTCCTAAGTTTATCTTACTTTGTAGTGTTTTTATAATGGACTAAATTTATCTAATTTTATGCACATATCAATGCAAGGTAATTTTATGTAGTTATTGTAGATGAAGATAATGAAGAGGGAACATATTTTTACTTGTGTCATTGTGTTGAGGCCAAAGAGAAATTGGCTAAAGATGGAGAAAACATAAAATATCCTACAAGTTTGGTGGTTTTTACTAGGGCATGGCTTAGAAGGTACCCAATTAAGAACTCTAATGTCTAGTTGTTTGAGGAATTTTACATATATATAAATAATAATATATATATATATATATATAGATGAATAAACATTATGTAAATGCATGGTTTTCTTTGGGTGCATGCATTAAATGGGAAGATAGAAGATTTAAATGAAATAAATTATAAGAGGAAATTGATATTATTTTATTAAAAATAATTGAGGAATTGAAGTATTAGACAAATTGGTTTTCTTCTCTATCTGTTAAAGGGTTTTAATTTAATTAGTGAAATTGGGAAATTTTTATATTATTGTTTTCACTGCACGAAAGTGGATTTAGGAAATCCAAATAATAAATTCAATTCTTGTCTTGATTTCCTTTGTATTTGATTTCTTCTAGTCGTGTTTGGGGGAAAATTGGTAAAGTGTTAGTCAATAATTTTTAAGTCTTCCAGAAGGATCTTTAGATGATGCGGGTTGTTGTATTGTAATTTCAGCCCATTTTAATTCCCTTGGGCAGTGTGTTTGTTGTTTTCGGTGATTTACCCAATTTCCACAAATGAGGATTTGTGCCTCCTAGTTTGGAGTGGATTTGTCATGTGTTGCCTCCTTTGTTTGGAGTGGGTTATGTTTTGTGTTGCTTCCTATGTTTGGAGTGGAATTTTTTTTGTGTTGCCTTCTATGTCTGGAGTGGGTTATTTTATCTGCTTTTCAGCACTATGTTATCCTAGGATGTTAGTTTTGATATGTGAGTTGTCAAGTAGAAGAGTGGCTTCCGTTAGGGGCCAGAGCCCTAAAGAGGTAAACTAGGTAACCTTAAGAAGTAGTTAAACAAGTGAAAACATAATTAAAGTATTTAGGGGATTGGGTAGTAACTCATACTAAATAAGATAAGTAGCCTCACTCATGGACTCAAGTGATCATTTGGGCTTTGGATGAGTGGGAAGGCCTAGAATGACAAAGGTCATCTACCTTGTCTTTTTGAAAGGTATTTGATTTCACATGAGTGAGTATGGGGGCTAGGGGTCGGTTGAGGAATTACATGCAAGGTGACATAATTCTCATTCAGTTCATTGTGCGACCAAACCGATAGCTCTAAAACATCTGGGTGGGGGGGTTTATGCTAAACAAGGTTATGTTTCACACCCCAACATGTCAGATTGTTCTAGGATGCATTGTATCGATGATTTCTCATAAGAGCTCTAAGTACAAAAAAGAGGTAAACTTTGACAAGCTCTTTCTCAGAAACATTGGCACTTCCAATGTACAACCCATTCAAAAACCCCTAGATTTCAAGAATTTTATTTTTTCCTAATAACAATTTATATAAGAACCATTTTATGAATAATATTAATTGACACAATACTACAATTTAAATAAAATTAAATTCCAACAAATTGATTCAAATGATTGACATGATGAATACAACACAAAAGACTTTCTCACCACCCGACCATATTGGCATCATGAAGTCGTGTGGACTCTATCCAAACCCCCGAGAAAGTAGGGACAACCAATAAATAGATTATTATTGATAGTCATGATACATATGTACTGTGTTAGTAGGTATGCAACCCTTTCTAGGATCCACTTATCCCTAGACAGATCATCATCGGTTGTCAACCACTTGGGAAACATTATTTTCATTTCTTGCACAAATCAAACATTAGTTTTATAAATAGAATAACTTCAATTAAGAAAACCTATTATTTAAGAAATATTTAATGATCCCCATTGAGATGAGATGAGAGCATATAGTGTATGGGAGTTTCACATCTAATTATTTAATAGAGAATATAAAAGAAAGGATTTATAAAATATCCCCTTCCACTTTCTGATTACTAAGGTCCTCAATGAGGTGAGGTGAGAGCATATGGTGTATAAGAATTAATTAATAAAACATTTTAAAACGTAATAGCATGAAATTATACACTTCCACTAATTCAGTGGTGAGTGACATACCACTTATTCAGTGGGGTAAGTAGTGATAAAAGACCTTACTAACATAATTTAAGATTTTACAATTTGGCCATTTTTTCATTTCTTTAGAATAAAATTAGACCATTATTAATCCCATATTGAGATTAAAGTAAGGACATTTAATCATTCACCCAAGAAGCTTAATAGATCAATAATGCGAAAATAATCTAGTCAAATAAATTTACAACATATGAAAATGCGTGATATTTGAAATCAATGAAAAAGAAACAAAAACTATGTGACAACTACTTTATCAAATCACAATAGAAGATAATGAATGTAAAATTACCTTCTAGATATTAGTTCACCTTGATTATTCTTGACATGTGCTCTTAGATTGATATAATTGTTGAAGCTATGACATTTGACTTCCTTGAGATCCCTGTCTCCTGTTTAGCCTTTCATACCAACACAATTTTAGTTTTAATCTCATTGTATATGTATATATATATATATTTTATCCATCCTTTCCAAGAATTGAACTTACGCTTAAACTCATGAGTTATTAAGACCAATTCAATATTCAAAACATAGAGCTCTTATAGTTAATTCTTGCATAAATATCTCTTAGCCCCTAATCATACAAAATTTTAAGATAACCTAAATAAATCCTATGACCCATGAGACTAATAGCAAGATCTAATGATAATTTTGATAGCTAATACTACCCGTGTCTCTAAAAGGATCACTAACTCATCACATTTTCTTATTAACCAAGGAGTTATTTGACAAACAACTATTAATAAACATCATGTAAAATTTGACCTCAAGTACCTTAGGAATTTTATTTCACCATCCATATATCTAACCTTCATAGAAAGGGCAGCTAACCCCAAA
Organism: Sequoiadendron giganteum; assembly: GCA_007115665.2. Classification (NCBI taxonomy): domain Eukaryota; kingdom Viridiplantae; phylum Streptophyta; class Pinopsida; order Cupressales; family Cupressaceae; genus Sequoiadendron; species Sequoiadendron giganteum. The sequence goes on from CM021101.1 coordinate 535,200,353, forward strand.
ACTAATTAAGAAGAGGGCACTCATTGGTTATCATTTTTATCGAGTAGAATAGCATCTAGACTATAAATAAGTTAGCTCAAGATTCCAATCAATAAAAAAAGTAGTCAATATTATGCACAATATTTTTTCTCCAATTTCTTCTCACCAATCATCAACCTAAATATAAAATCGCTCGTATAGTAGCACATCCATTAGTGCTCATATGGAACTTCTAATCTAAACAACTTTTTTTCAGATCAAGAAATGATAAAAAAAACTAAAGTTATTTAGCTAAGAGTGATAAATATTGTATTTATAGTCAATAAATTTTGGACCATTAATACCATGAATAATTTTTGTAGAAGTGAGAAAGCAAGTAAAATATTGTTGAAAATAATACGAGAAGTGATTGTATGAGAGGGTAGAAAATATACTTTAACTAAGAGATAAGAATTTGAAAGAAATTTTCTCTTTGGAAACATAGTGTGGGTGAGAATTTATGTTACTGTAAAGGAGAAACCTGAAAAATGATGACAATGAACATACAGTTTGTCATATTAATTTTAATTTTTATTGGCATAAAGATTCATTTATTCATAAATAATATCATAAATAAAATTCCATTAATTAAGATTTGATATTAAGTGTTAGGTCTATTAAAATATTGAAAACATTAGAAGTAATTTTATTTTCTAGATTTATTTTCCATATGTTTCTGATTACTAATATATGAATTCATTTTAGCTTTTCTCTCTTTATATTTTCTTGTATGCACCCTATTTTCTTGTATTCCCATTGCATTAATGAATAATATACGAGAGAAAATAAAACAATAAGGTAACTACTAAGTGCTTTGACTCATATATGATAGTAGCACCATTAATGCATATACTCTTCACTACCACGAGATGTGTCAGGAAATCCAAAATTCTTTAATCTACGAGTAGTAAAGGGTTAATTATTCTAATACTAGAAATAATCCTATGGTAATGAGAAATAAAACATAATAATGCAGTACATAAATATTAATGCATTCACAACCATTAACATTTATGACTCAAATCAAGAACAAAAAGGCATGGGAAAGATAATAATAACCATGTAGAGGATTAGATGTAGAATCTTGGCCTTGACTATTGTATCCTTAATTGATAAAAACACCTTTCTAGGAGTGGTGGCCAACTCACCTCTTGTAAAGTTGGCTGCAAAAACTGTGGTGTGTGGAATTCCATTACGATGTTGATAAATATGAACATTCTTTTTAATGTATTTTGTGAATTGTACTATATCTCCACCCTCACCACTGGCACCCAATTTAAGCTTGTGATAATTGAGAAACATTATTTTTTCTCGAAGGTCTTCTCCACTACAATGCTCTACATGGTAAATGTGTTGGCCACAACAATGGAAAAATCATCCCCTACTAGTCCAAACACACACTCCATCATGCAACCACTAAAAAAAATTCTTCCCTTTTTGCAACCTCTTTTTCCATTGCTTTCTTTCTCTTTTATGTCATTGCATGTTGTGGATGTTTCATGGCTTGATTCCTTACAACCAAATATTATCGTCCCCTACACCTAAATGATTCATAATAGTCATTAAATTTGAGCACCTATAACTAAATTAAAAAGAATTAGTAAATAGTTATCCCCCAAAAATAATGAGTATTTAACATCCATAGAACAAATAAGAAAAAAAATGTTGCACAATTAAACTTATCTCAGTAACATGGAGGATCATTCAAAAGCACCCCATCTTCCTCATAATGTAAATTCAAGAAAAATCTTTCTTCACCCTCGATCGATTCCTTCTTAAAGTCCTTCCACGACTCTAATATGATCTTGGAATCTCCTGTAATGTTTCCTAGAGGATTTCCCATGATCCAACATTGGATTTCTCCTTCAACCTTGATCTCCCCCTCCAAAGCATAACCCATCCTTCCAATTAAAGATTTGTTCCCCTTCCCCTTTTCCTTTGTTGCCGCTACCAATTCCCAAAATGTTCCATGCAGACAAAAAATGCTTGATAATGGAGACTGGCATTATGGTTACTACCATGTACCCTTGGATTATTTTTCCCCTTTCTTTCCCTTCTCCCTAAGCCACAATCCTTTAAAAAGAGAACCCTTTTGCAATAAAGAATAAAACAATCAAAGGTTAAGATATGCTTGCAATAAATTTTCTTTGCTCTCAACACCAAGACCCCTCCATCGCCAAATAGCCCAACAATGGATTTGTAATAGTAACCTTTTCAAGAGCTTTCTTTTTTTCATATCACCTCCCTCTCTCTTCTGTTACAAATTATATTAAGTACAAATTGATCTTTGCTCCAAAATTTATTGCCTTTAAAAAAATTCCAATGTAAGAGAATTACCAGCCTATTGCTTCGATTGTGATAACACAAAATATTACCAGAATTAATCAATATATAAATGCACATTAAATCAAGACTAATTCGTGTTTAACAATTAAATTGAAATGTTACAATGATAATAATTTAAACTTAATCATTGTAATGTTAAATTATTCCAAATACTAACTTTATAATTAGATTATAAGGATTAAATAATTTAATCCACAAGTTTCTTCATAAATAATAACCCAAAATGGACCTATTTTAATAATAATGGAAGAGGGTCATGACATACTTCCTCTCTTAAAATTTGCATAATCCTAATGCAAGATGTTTTTATAGCCTACATTTCAGTATATAAAAGATTATTACATCATATGAGTTAGGCCTTACCAATTTATACCTTTATATCCCGGATTGCATTATTACTGTCTCTCTAACTCTTGGACACAACATCCCTTTTCTATAGTATTCATTTTAAAATCATGGTCAATTCATTTTGTCAATAAATATATCTAATAACTTGAGTATCATATTGTTACATACATAAAGTATCCAAGATTAGAAAATCTAAATACTATTCCTTCTTTTTGCATGGAATGTTTTCATCTCATAAGAATATTCTCACAATTCATTTACTTAAATAACATAACCATGTTTAATTTTTGTGCCTCGGGGGTACATACCTATTGATTCTAATGGTAAATATTGCTTCATTCTCCCAATTATGATCCCCATCCTTTAATTCACTGGTATCCCAATAAATAAGTATGTTCTCCAGTTCCTGATCATAGTTTTATACTTTTTTTTTCCAAGGTTAAAACATTAGTTGAATAAAATCATATCTGAAATAATCATCACAAATGGCTAAAAAGGACATCTAATTTGACATGATATATCACATTGATACAATTAAAGAGTGTATTCCAGATATTTATACTTTAGAGAAGAGTCTTCAAAATTTGGACTTACTTTTTTTGTATCATGCATCGTTTACCTCTTTCAAAGTTGAGCATCTTTTCTTGAAAAAAATTAAAATTTCTATCATTTCTTTTATCTATAAACATCATTATACACTCTGTTTATTTGTATACTCAATTAATTCTATCCATATGGAATAGGCATCCATCTAGGATGGGCATCCAACCATACGATTTGGGCATCTATCCATACAGGACAAGATTTCATCTATCCATTCAAAATAGGCATCTACCCGAATAGGGTAGGCATCTATCCTTAAAGGATAAGAAAGTGCTCTGGCCAGAGTCTTAGACTCATCAGAACCATCTGAGTCATGAGTCACTCTCTAAAGACTACTCTCCCCTATTGTAAGTGCACCAAGGTCATCATCTTTAGGAGTATATCTAAAATTAATAATTAGCTTGAGTCACACCTTAGAATTCGGCCTAAATCCTCAGGGAGTCAAGCAAATCCATTTGGGATTCCTTCCGAGTATACAAATAACATATTTTTGTTAAGATTGTATCCCTTCTTTTAATTCTTATGGCTTGATTAGGATTCTTCCTATTTTTAGCCAATTATGAACTTAATTTCAAGGAAACATCATTACAAAAAAAATTTTTGACTTTGAGATTAGAATAATTAAGAATGCCACTTTTCCCTTTTTCCTTTTTCTTCCTCACCTTTTTGGATTTTTCATTCCTGCGACATAAAATTTAATACTTGTTAGACTACAATAATAATCAAAATTTAGTTTGCAACATGAGATTTGGTAGTAGACCGTCAGACGTAGTGTCTATACCAAATGCTTTGATATCATATGTAACAAACTGTTCAAAAACCCCAAAATTTCAAGAATTTTATTTTTTTCTACTAATAATTTATATAAGAACCATTTTACGAATAATATTAATTAAACACAATACTGCAATTTAAATAAAATTAAATTCGCCACCAGACCATATTGGCACCATGAAGCCATGTGGACTCTAGCCAAACCCTTGAGCAAGTAGGGACCACCAATAAACTTAGTTTATTATTGATATTCATGATATATATGTATTGGTTAGTGGGTATGAAACCCTTTCTAGGGTCCATTTACCCCTAGACAGTTCATCGTTAGTTGCCACCCACTTGGGCAACATTATTTGCATTTCTTGCACAAATCAACATTAGTTGTATAACTAGAATAACATCAATTAAGAAAACCTCTTATTTAAGAAACCTTCAATGTTCCCCATTGAGATGAGATGAGAGCATCCAGTGTGTGGGAGTTTCACATCTAATTATATAATAGAGGATATAAAAGAAAGGATTTAAAAACACTTCCCTTCCACTTTTTGATCACTAAGATCCTCAACAGTCAACAAGGTGAGGTGAGAGCATATAGTGTACGAGAATGAATTAATACAACATGTTAAAATGTAATAGAATGAAATTACACTCTTCCACTAATTTAGTGGTGAGTGACATACCACTTATTCAATTGGGTAAGTAGTGATAAAAGAACTTACTAACATAATTTAAGATTTTACAATTTGGCCATTTATGCATTTCTTTAGAATAAAATTAAACCATTATTAAACCCATATTAAAATTATAGTAAGGAAATTTAATCATTCACCAAAGAAACTTAATTGATCAATAATGTGAAAATAATCTAGTCAAAGAAACAACATATGAAAATGAATGATATTTGAAATCAATGAAAAAAAACACAGAATATGCAACAACTACTTTCTAAAATCACAATAGAAGATAATGAATGTAAAAGTACCTTCTAAATATCATTTCACCTTGATTATTCTTGACATGTGCTATTAGATGAATATAACAATTGAAGCTATGATGTTTGAATTCCTCAAGATCCCTATCTCCTATTTAGTATTTCATACCAACAAAATGTTAGTTTTAATCTCATTGTATATGTATATATACAAGTTTTATCCATCCTCTCCAAGAATTAGACTTACGCTTAAACTCATGAATTATTAAGACCAATTCAATATTCAAACATAGAGCTCCTATAGTTAATTCTTGCATAAATATCTCTTAACCCCTAATAGTACAAAATTTTAAGATAACCAAAATGAATCATATGACCCATGAGACTAATAGAAAGATCTAAAGATAATTTTGATAGCTAATAATACCCTTGTCTCTATAAGGGTCACTAACTCATCATGTTTTCTTATTAACCAAGGTGTTATTTGAAAAACAACTATTAATAAACATCATGTAAAATTTCACCTCAAATACCTTATGTATTTTCTTTCACCATCCATATATCTAACCTTCCATAGAAAGGGCAGCCAACCCCAAAACTAATTAGGAAGAGGGCACTCATTGTTTATCATGTTTATCGAGTAGAATAGCATCTAGAATCTATACTATAAATAAGTTGGATCAAGATTCCAATCAATAAAACATGCAACCAATATTATGCACAGTATTTTTGCTCCCATTTCTTCTCACCAATCACTGACCTGAATAGAAAATCACCCATATAGCAGCACAACCATTAGCGATCATATGGAACTTCTAATCTAAACAACTTTTTGTTAGCTCAATAAATGATAACAAAACTAAAGTTAGTTATAAATCTTGTATTTATAGTCAATATATTTTGGACCATTAATACCATGAATGAGTTTTGCAGAAGTCAGAAAGAAAGTAAACTCTTGTACAAAAGAATACGAGAAGTGATTGTATAAGAGGGTAGAAAATGTACTTTAACTAATAGATAATAATTTGAAGGATTTTTTGTTGGAAAAATAGTGTGGGTGAGAATCTGTGTTTTTGATAAGATAAGCAACATTTACAGGGTGTTGTAACCTTTTTACAGAGAGCCCAAAGGGCCAAAAAAGAGCTAGTTCAAACCAGGAATGAACTAGGAGAGGACAGACCAAACATAAAAAATAGTTTAAAGACAACTGTTAAATCACATATTAGGACAAAATTCTAGAATCTAAGGGGACTAAACAGACACCCTTAACCCTAGGTCATGAAGAAGTGACAGATCGAGGGAGTCCCTTCTTCTTCCTCAGTTCCAAAGGCTAGGAAGACTCAGTATCCCAATCCACCGAGCAAGGTGAGAGAGGTGGATCCTCATAAGCCATCAAGGGCAAAGAGCCATCACACAACGAGAGAGATGACTGTGCAGGGGAGGAGACAAGAATTGTCAAACGACCAACAAAAGTATTTAACAAAGTTCGAGTAGGCACAGTCTTAACAACGTCAGCAGATCGAGCCAAATGTGGTTCCACGGTAGGGAGATCAAGAAGAGGAGAAAAAACATGTTCTTGAGCAGGGACAATAGGGTCAACCTCCGCAGAAGAAACTCTCGAAGAAGAACCCACTGTGAGGTGGTCCAAGAGAGCATCCTTCCACCAAGTCACAACACCCTTACAATAGGCTTGAGGGCAAGTAGAGGCCAAATGACCCACCAAAAAGCATCTCCTACACCAAAAGGGGAGGCCCTCATAGTCCAAGAGTTGCTTCCAAGGTTTGTCCTCCACCAACAAGACAACATCACCATGGAGAGGTTTGGAGATGTCCAGATCAACTAACAACCAAGCTACCGTAGTATGCCCAACCTCTCTAGTCATAGAGTCCACCATTAAGAAGTGTCCAATGGTGTTTCCAATTGCTTCATAACATGATTCCTCCCAAAACTAGAGAGGAAGATTTGGCAGATGAACCCAAATAGTTCTGGTGTTCAACGGCTCCGTAAGGGGGTTGAAAGAATGAGACCAAGGCTTGATGGACAAAGAATGAATACCCCACATCCACCCCTATTCAACGCATTATTTCTCTCCTTGGGGGAGGCAAAGGTAGCAATAAAGAAACCCCTAGTGCTAGGGTAGAGCTCGATCTCCCTAGTAACCAAAGGCTTCCAAGAGATCAACACCCAGTCGTGGAGATCTGGGAGGGAGGGCTACATACCACTAAACCTGCAGACCACGCCCTGCTTCAAATAATATTCCTCGTTTTCAATGACCTCTGAACCACAAACCACCACAGGGGAGTCTCGAGCATAGGGCAGAGACCAACAAGCCTGAGTAGGAGGTCGAGCACCCACCATAGAAGCTTTAGAGAAGGACATAACCCTTCTCGAAGAATCCCCAACAATAGGTGGGACATCCATCTGAGAAGCAATACCAGGAACAGAGCCCTTAACCTCACCATCATGCCAACCAGGAGCCTACAGGCCATAACAATCTCAGACCTCGTCAGAGCCAGAGAGGTCACAACCTCAAGAGGCACGAAATCCGTAGGAAAAAGCCCTAAATGTTCCTTCCCACACGCGTAGGTCACCAGGACCCCGTCAGGAGGCACGTTGAAAGAGCCCCAATGAGAGGGCCCCAGCAAATCATACCAGCATCTAGAACCCTGTCCAAAGCATGTGCTCCATCACCAGTCATGGGGGAAGAGATTCGTTGGACTCACTTGAAACCGTCACTTGAGACTGTTGCATACATTGGGCACATTTGTACCACATGCTTGAGAATCTATGTTACTATAAAGGAGAAACCTAAAAAATGATGACAATGAACATATAGTTTGTCATATCAATTCTAATTTTTATTGCCATAAAGATTCATTTATTCATAAATAATATCATAAAATCAAATTACATTAATTAAGATTTGATATTAAGTGTTAGGTATAATAAAATATTGAAAACATTAGAAGAAATTTTATTTTATAGATTTATGATAAGAAATGTATGATCATTCTTTTGTGAGCCATTAAAATGCAAGAAACAACTTTCCATTACATTTCTGATTACTAATGTATGAATTCATTTTAGCTTTTCTCTATTTAGATTATCTTGTATGCACCCTAGTTTATTGTATTCTTGTTGCATTAATGAACAATACACAAGAGAAAATAAAATAATAAGGCAACTACTAAGTGTTCTAACTCATATGATAGTAACATAATTAATGCATATACTCTTTAGAACCAAGAGATGTGTTAGGAAATCCAATATTCTTTAATCTATGAGCAGTAAAGGGTTAAGTCTTCTAATACTAGAAATAATCCTATGGTAATGGGAAATCAAATATGAAAATGCAGTATAGAAATATTAATGCATTCACAAACATTAATATTTATGGCTCAAATTAGAAACAAAAAGGAATGGGAATGAAGTGCTAACTATGTAGAGGAGTAGATGTAGAATCTTGGCCCTTACCATCGCATCCTCAATTGAGAAAAACGCCTTTTTAGGAGTGGTGGCTAGCTCACCCCTAATAAATTTGGTTGCAACAACCATGGTGTGTGGAATTCCATTGCGAGGTTGATAAAGATGAACATTATTTTGAATGTATTCCGTGAATTTTACTCTATCTCCACTCTAACTGTGGCACCCAAAAGCTTGTGAGAATCGAGCAACATTATTTTTTCTTGGAGTTATTTTGCACTACAATGCTCTGCATGGTAGATGTGTCAACCACAACCAAGGAAAACCCGTCCACAACTAGTCCAAACACACACTCCATCACACAACCACTAAAAAAAATTATTCCCTTTTTACTACCTCATTTTTCGTTGTTTTCTCTTTTATGTCATTGCTTTTTGTGGAGGTTTCATGGCTTGGTTCCTTACAACCAAATATTGTCGTCCCCTACACTTAAATGATTCATAATAGTCATTAAATTTGAGCACCTAGAAATAAATTAAAAAGAACTAGTAAATAGTTATCTCCCAAAAATAATGAGTATTTAATATCCACAAAACAAATAAGAAAAAAAATGTTCCACAATTAAACTTATCTCGATAACATGGAGGATCACCTAGAAGCACCATATCTTCTTGATAATGAGAATTCAAGAAAATTATTTCTTCACCCTCGATCGATTCGTTCTTAAATTCCTTCCACAACTCTAATATGATCTTGGAATCTCCTAGAATGTTTCCTAGAGGATTTCCCATGATCCAAAATTGGATTTCTCCTTCAACCTTGATCTCCCCTTCCAAAGCATAGCCCTCCCTTCCAATTAAAGATTCGTTCCCCTTTCCATTTTCCTTTGTTGTCGCTACTGATGCCTAGAATGTTCCATGCAGATAAAAAATGATTGATAATGGAGACTGGCATTATGGTTACAACCATGTACCCTTGGAATTTTTTTTCACTTTATTTCCCTTCTCCTTGAGTTGCAATCCTTTAAAAAGAGAACCCTTTTGCAATCTAAAAGAAAACAATCAAAGGTTAAGATATGCCTGCAAGAAATTTTCTCCACTCTCAACACCAAGACCCCTCCATCCTCGAATAGCCTAGCAATGAATTTGTAATGGTAACCTTTCTGAGAGCTTTCTTTTTCCATAATTCCTCCCTATTTCTTCCATTACAAAGTATATTAAATAAAAATTGATCTTTACCCCAAAATTTGTTGCCTTTTAAAAAAATACTGATGTAAGAGAATTATCATCCCATTACTTCAAAATTGCGATAACACAAAATATTACCATAATTAATCAATATATAAACGCACCTTAAATCATGAATAATTCATGTTTAACAATTAAATTAAAATGTTCCAATGATAATAATTTCAACTTAATTATTATAATGTTAAAATATTCCAAATAATAACCTTATAATTAGATTATAAGGATTAAATAATTTAATCCACAAGTTTTTTCATAACAAATAACCCAAAATGGCCTATTTTAACAATAATGGAAGAGTTTCATGACATCCAACCATTACATCTAGAGGTATAGGGTCATGTAGGGTCCTTCTACAATAACCTCTCTCAGTTTTTCATATTTCCAATCCATTTACCTGTGGTGACAAGTTTTTGGTTGATAGAAAAAGCATTAGATGCATGTAGTGTAAAGTTGCAATGTGGCGTAATTTTGTTATGTTCATTGTGCGACTAAATTGATAGATCCAACACATTAATATGGGTATGTTTATGCTATGAAAGGTTTTTTTTATCACCCCAACATGCCAGAATGTTCTAGGCTACATTGCACTAGTGATTTCTCTTAAGAGACCAAAGTGCAAAAAAACAAAAAACTTTGATGAGCTCTTTCTCAAAAACCATGGAGCTTAAAATAATTTTTTCTAAAGTTATAGGGTCACGTAGTGTCCCTCTACAATAACCTCTCTCATTTTTTTATATATCCAATCCATTTTCTCGTGGTGGCAAGTTTTTAGTTGATGGAAAAAGTGTTAGATGCATGTAGTGTAAAGTTGCAAGGTGGCATAATTTTCATTTTGTTTGTTGTGCGACCAAACAAACAGTTCCAAAAAATTTGGATGGGTAGTTTTATTCTAGGCAAGGTCTTTTTTTTCACCCCAACATGCTAGAACGTTCCAATATATATTGCACCAGTGATTTCTCTTAAGAAACCAAAGTGCAAAAAAAATAGCAAAATTTGATGATCTCTTTCTCAGAAACTATGGAACTTACAACCATTTCTTCTAAAAGTGCAAGACCACATAGGGTCCCTCTACAATAACCTCTTTCATTTTTTCATATCTCCAATCCATTTTCGTGTGGTGACAAGTTTTCATTTGATGGAAAAAGCATCAGATGCATGCAGTGTAAAGTTGAAAGGTGGCGTAATTTTCATTATGTTCATCGTACGACCAAACCAACAGTTCCAACACATCCAAATGAGTAATTTTATGCTATTAAAGGTCCTATTTTTCACCCCAAAATGTTGGAACATTCTAGGCTACATTGCACTGATGATTTCTCTTGAGACCAAAGTGCGAAAAAAATAGCAAACTTTGACAAGCTCTTTCTCAAAAATCGTGGCACTTACAAAAACTCTTCTAAAGTTACAAGGTCATCTAGGTTCCCTCTACAATAACCTCTCTCAATTTTTCATATCTCCAATCCATTTTTCCACGGTGACAAGTTTTCAGTTGATGGAAATAACATCAAATGCATTGAAGAGAAAGTTGCAAGGTGGTGTAATTTTCATTATGTTTGTCATGTGACAAAACTAACAGTTCTAACACATCTGGATGGGTAGGTTTATGCTAGGGAAAGGTTTTGTTTCACACCCTAACATGTCAGAACATTCTAGAATACATTGCATTGGTGATTTCTCTTAAGAGACCAAAGTGCAAAAAAATAGCAAAATTTGGTGAGCTCTTTATAAAAAATGGTGGTACTTACAACCATTCCATTTGAAGGTATAGTATCACGTAGGGTCCCTCTATAATAACCTCTTTCGGTTTTTTTATATCTCTAATCCAATTTCTCGTGGTGACAAGTTTTCAGTTGATGGAAAAAGCATCGGTTGCATTCAAAAGAAAGTTGCAAGATTAACTTAATTTTTGTTTTGTTTGTCGTGTAGCCAAACCAATAGTTCCAACAGATCAAGGTGGGTGGTTTTATGGTAGGAAATTTTATGTTTGACACCCCAGCACACCAGATAGTTTCAAGCTACATTGTACTGGTGCTTTCTCTTAAGATCCCTAAGTGCCAAAAAATGGAAAACTATGATGAGTTGCTACTTGAAAACCGTGGCACTTAGAAACATTATGTCTAAAGGTATAAGGTCATTATAATAATCTCTCTCATTTTTCATATATCCAAGCCATTCCACCATGGCGATAATGTTTCAGATGATCCAAAAAGTGTCAATTGTATTTAGTAAAAATTTATCGAGAGACATTATTTACATTCTTCATCTCATGGGGGTAAACCAATAATTCCAACATGTCGGGTGGCTACAGAATAAGTTCACTTTATGATTTTTCATCAACATAGGTTTCTTTATACTCTTATGATGGAATGATCTACACCAAAGAACTATTCTCTTCCATTGATTGAACTCGATTGTGTCATAAAATTTCTAGTCAATATAGGAATACTCTTTTTTTTAGATGGAGGAAAGTGTGGGCATGAATAATACCTCTATAAATTTGAAGAAGTGACCAGCCAACTAGAGAATGGGTACTTGAATATACTTGAACAAAAATACTGGAAATATAGTGTAAATTTTTTGTACTTTGTCTGAATAAAACTTGATTCCATAACTATATGCCAAAAATATGGCATTCAAGACCACAAACACATAGTGGTGTAGGAAATATAATAATTAACCAACAAATAGAGGTGAAATGAGTATGAAGATAACCATAAAAAATTTAATAAAAAAATTCAAACATAAATATCAGTGGGAAACTAAAAATGGTAAAGGTACATCATGATAAAAATCATCACATCCTCATTGTCTTCATTTATCAATACAACAAAATATTAGGAATGAATGGATATAAAATCATATTATTCAATAAAGTGTGTTAATGCTTACAATCATTAATACATAAATCCAAAAATAAGTTATTAAGCATGGAATAAACTTGGATTTTAAATATTTGAAGTAATCCATCTACAAATACCCATTGAAGCTTGTCATTGTATAATGGAGGCAACATATTATTATCAAAAACTTGAAATCTAAAATTATAATACTTAATTACCTCTTTTTCCTTATGTTTTCATTACCTGCTTGAGAGATAAACATCTTAGCATGTTTTGAAGCACTTCATTTATTGTAAAGAAATAATATACCTCAACATTTTTGTAAGAATGGATTGGAATAACATTAATCATTTATAGTTATTTCAAATCATTATTTATTTATATAAGTAATAATTTATAATGCAAATACAAAAACCATCAATAAAAATATGTATTAACCAAATAGCCATATAGGCATACATCAATATATGTTGATATAAGTATAACATATATACAAAAAATCCATATAGGCTTACAAGAATTCCATATGGGCATACAATGTCACATATATGCAATAGAAATTATATGTTCAAAAATTCAATATAGGCATACAACAAAGGACCCTAATAAATAGTCATTTCCCTCCAGGTAAAGGAAATAGATCATGGGCGACCTTTGATCATCGAGGGGATGGATATGCTTATGATGGTGGTCTAATTTGAATTCGTTCACTAGACCTCTTGTTTAAAGATTCATGGAGCCACACCAATTACAATAAAAATTATAGACATTAATATATATAAATTACGTTATAAAATGAAATATTTAATAAAATAATCATTTACCACAACCAAATGATCTCTCTCGTCATCCACAACGATATGCTCACACTTTGGAATTGTGAAGTCTTGTAGCAACCATCCAGATAGAAATTAAACTACAAATGAATAATCATTTTATTTTTCAATAATAGACAACTAAGACAATTAATATAATGTGAACTTTATTAATCTGCATCATACCTCCGTGAAAGGCATCGAGATCACTACTACTGTAGCAACACCATGATCCACTGTCTTATCAATGTCAGGAGGAGTGCTTTCTTGCATCATCTAAAAAGAAAACAAAATTATTCCATTACCAAAACTAGAAACTTATGACTAATTTTAGAAATAAATATTGATTTCTAAATTATTTAAGGGGATCAAGTTATTTTTTGGTCAAAATGATTTCAATTTGTGTCTTCCTACTAACAAGTGTTGTAATCTCATAGTTGTTGATAATGTGTGTATATTTATTTATGAATTTAATTATTGATAGTGTAGGGGTCCTTGTGCATATTTTTTATGATATCATACTGTGTTTCACCATATCCTTTATTTAAAATAATGATACCATTGTCAATAAGGTGAACAATTGGATGCATCCCCTATTGAATTGAATAACTAAGTGTGACGTATTGAGGATGATGCAAGTCATGGATTATAATGTATGATATAGTCAAAAAAAAATTGAGTACTTATTGAACTATATATTGATTCATAGTTTACTAGGGTGGTTATTGGACTATTATATTAGTTTTAGTCTAGTTATGAATCCCATAACTATAGTGAATATGACATAACAAGGGGATTTATTAAGATTTATTGTATCATTGCTAGATTAGAGTTTATATTTTACCATTGCATAGTGAATACTTACTTGAGAATGTGATTTGGTTTTGTATATGATAATGTTTACTAGAGAAAAAGAAACACTAAAATAATTTGAGCCTAATAGATTTTCATATGAATACCATTTCAGTATTACAACTTAAAATTTATGAGGAATATAGGATTATGTAATATTTAGTGTGAGAAGTAGTGTATGTTTTAGGGTATAATTGTGTGATCGTAAACATGAAATACTATGCACCATGTTTTGATTGAATGAAAACTTCACAATGTATCTTCACTATGCAATAGTGACTGAGGGTAAAGAAAGACTTTTGAGAAATACTTAGCCATAAAATAATTATATATTTAACACTATAAAATACAATGTATTGTTGTAAAGGATAAACAAAGTTAATTGGGATAATGAGATAAATAAATAAATCAAATTAAATTATATCAAGGAATGGAGAGTCATGTTAAAAATAAAAGTTAGTGGATATAGGATAATTTAGAATTATCAAAAAGGGATGAATGTTGACTTTAATGAAGATAGTAAATTTGGCGTGTCTCATGATGAATAGATGTTCTACATAGTCATGTATGTGGATAAATGCCATATTATAGGATTGGATTCAATGAATGATAAAAATCATACAAATTATCCCCAGGTATTCATTTGTTGCCTAGACAATTGATTACGAGTTTCGATGAAGAGTTGTGCAAATAACATAATCACGTATAATATGTTAGAGTAATAAGTTATTATACTTAATTAATTATATCATACTGGTTAATTAATTAAGTCACTTATTCCTTTAGTTGCTTAAGCTAAACTTAGGCACATTAATAATTGATTAATTATTAAGTGTGCACACTAGGGTTTCATTTAGGGTTTCCCTTTTAGGGTTTCTTGATCTCCTTCATAAGGATTGATCTCTTTGTAATAATTGATTCTCAATAATGCATTTTTACTTTGAGGTTTACAGAACATCTTCTTTGGTTCTGCATGTCTTTTGCATGTGACAAGTGATTGCATCTAGGTGATCTTGGTTTCTAACATGGTATCAGAGCTCCAGACCTAATGATGTCTGTTCGTGATCTGAAGATATGGCCTTTCAGTGAGTTTCAAGTGCAAGGGTTTCCATAGACATCTTTTTGCAAGATCTGGGGGTAGCTGATTTTTCTGGGAACTTTGGGCACAAATGGACACTGCCATTGCATTCGCAGCGGCCCAAAACCCTAGGAATGCTTGTCAAATTATCAATTTATGTGAAGTTAGTTTATGAGGCAGAAAAAATTTACCAGGGAGGTTGTACGGCCTCCCCAACACACATTACGAGGCATTTAAAAAAAAAAAAATTAAAATAAGAAAAATGTGCTGCCCACACAGAAGGAGGTGGCCACCAGTCCACCGCCACCGTTGGTGGCTCCCCCTACCAGCACCGCCAACCCGAGCTCAGCCCCCAAGGGCTTCTCTGCAGCACGCCGAGGTCATATGGGGGACCAGGAGCTTCGCGCCTGGCCCCCAGTCGACCCCAGCCCCCGCCAAGGTTCTATGGAGAACCAAAAGCTGAAATTGTTTTTGCAGGGGGGGGGTTTTTGCGGCGATGGCCAGATGGCCATCAATTTTAAGCTCGTGAAATGATGACATCAGCAGCCATACGGCCTCTCTACCCCCTCTAGCCCTGATTTGCCTTCAAGGAGCAATTTTTTTTGGCATAACTTGGGCATACGGTATCAAAATCGAGCAAACAAGATATAGTCAGAAAGTTGGTTCCGAGTACTTTCCTATGGTGTAGTTTATTTTACAATATTTTTCTATTTTATTGCATTTATTTCTGTTTGAAGTCAGATGTTTATTTTATGCTTCCGAGCTCATAACTTTTTGCCACGATCTCCAATTTTTGCTATCTTTGCGGTGTTGGAAAGGTATTGAGGAGCTCTATGTTGTTGTCCATGCACTTTTTCTATATTTGTCCTAGGTTGATCGCTTAGTCCAGATTTGGCCCGATGGGTTATTTGGAGATTACTTGGATGTTTTGGCAGTTGGGTGAGTGCACCTTGCATCTTTGCACTTTGTTTTTAGTAGTACATCATTCAATAATCGACTGTTGCTTAATAGATTCCAAGGTTGTTCCCGTTTGGAGTTTTCGAGTGTTCCATGGCATCAGGTCTATTGTTGCATCATTATGATTCCGATATGGTTTTTTGTAGACAAAAGTACCTTTCCTTGCTTGCCGGATTGCGGTTCCAGTGTTACTCTATAGTGTTCTTCCAGTGCTTCTTTGCAGCATGTCATCTCATTGTAGGGGGGTTTTTCCCACTGTGTTTTCCTTCTCTACCTCTTCCTTGCATTTGTAAATGGGTACCTGATCAGACCTAGTTTTTGGGACCCATCCTTGCTTGCATGCATCTTCTTCTAGTGTTTTAGCTTCTTCCTAAGTTCATCTTAAGGGGGGTGTTAGAGTAAAAATTTATTATACTTAATTAATTATATCATACCGTTTAATTAATTAAGTCACTTATTCCTTTAGTTGCTTAAGCTAAACTTAGGCACATTAATAATTGATTAATTATTTAAGTGTGCACACTAGGGTTTCATTTAGGGTTTTTTGATCTCCTTCATAAGGATTGATCTCTTTGTAATAATTGATTCTCAATAATGCATTTTTACTTTGAGGTTTACAAAACATCTTCTTTGGTTTTGCATGTCTTTTGCATGTGACAGGTGATTGCATGCAGGTGATCTTGGTTTCTAACATAATAGTTAGGCTTGGTCGATGGAGGGCCCCAAAGGTAATACAATAAAGATGCCTATAGAAGGTGGATAATTAATTGACACCACTAGCCTATATTTTTGGAGGTCAACAACATGAAAAAATTAAATTCATAGATTATGAAGTACATAGCATCCTGAAATTAAATTAATTAAAAATTATAAAGCATACTTACAAACTATCTAGAACCTTCAATTCATTAAACATTATTCAATTATGAAATACAATTTTTTATTTTCAAATTAAAAATACTTTTTATTACCTGGGTGAAACTTCAATGACCACCTCCACTTCTAGGTGTTATCGTTGAAAGTCCAAGATTAACCTATTCAACATCCAAAATGAGATATAAGAATGCCATTCATAGAACGTTCATCTATTCAAATACTAGTTACATACCTCTGCAATAGATGTTGTCATGTAATAGGGAGGTGGAGGACCATTGTAAACAGGGTGAACACTATGACCCTAAAATTTCATTATAATCATTCAATTAATTTAGTTAATCTTGCATTTCAAAAATAAATTTTAATAAATAAAATTAAATAAACTTGCTAACATTTACCTGACTATAAGGTTCAAATGTGTCATTTAGGAGGGCACTATCATCACCATCTCATCAACTATAGATGTACCCTAGGCACATGCATCTCGACTCTCCTTGGGATCATAAACATAAAGTAACCCACAAGCCTGACATAAATGAGGTGGAACGTGACTCCTCAAAGAATTGCCTGCCTCACCCTATGTTAGAGGACTGATATGTTATATGAGGCTCTGAGTGAGGGAACTAATTGACTCCAATGCATCCACCTCATCACTCTCATTCACAATAGAAAGGATAGTCACATTATCATATGTTGGTCTAGCGAGTGGTCTCGCTTGCAGTTGTGGGTCAATAAATTCCCCCACTCTCTCTTGTGCAGAGCCCCCACCTCTACTCTAGAACTCTCTCATGTCAAAATTGTTGAAAATAGGGTTGCATCAAATGGTTTTCATTGATGTCAACACGATACCATATGTATGCGATGTTTATCGAAAGCTCTTCAAGAAGATATTCTTTACGTATGATCTGGTGTGTTGGTTTTGGGGTCCGGATTATATCGCAAGACAAGCTATGACTCTGATATCTTAACTATGTCATTATGATTCACTCAAACAACTATATTTGGAATCTTGAGAATTTTAGTGTAGGGAGCAACAAGTGATTAATGACAGATGAGAATCTAATGTTACATCATCTCCAGAAGTTGTTTGACCATTTGAAGTTCTTATGTTTTGGTCTCAGTCTTGGCCGATCTAACATATACTATGGATAATACACTACATGGATAAAATGGTTAAATCATATATGGTGTTGACAAAGAAAGTTTTGATTATTTTTGTTTTCATCTTATTAGGCTGACCTAATTGATGAATAAAGATATACTTGTATATATAAGATGTTTTGAGGAATGAGATGATGCAACACAGTGAAAGATGAAGTATGAAGGTGTTGATAAGTGCAAATTTTTTTTAAGGGGTATGTGAAGATATGAGCCTAAGTGCTTTATCAATTGTGGATCAATGCATTTTTTTTGAGCAACTACTGTGTGAGACAGTACTTCATATTTTGAGATTCATTGGAATTGAACCTTGTACATTGAAGGTGTATCCTATCAGTTCAACCTTGTGGCAGTGAGCCACTATTTGTGTATCCTGGAAGTTAGCCATATTTTATATCTTTGGGTTGTAGCCCTATTGGATAGTAAGTCCTTGTTTTGGATGATGAGTCCCTATTTCAGATAGTGAGCCTTATCTCAGGTAGTGAGCCTTGTTTTAGGCAGTGAGACTTTTTGTAATTAGTTTTGATATTCTCTATAGTGTGAGTTAATCCTCATCGTGGTTTTTCCCTCATTGGGTTTTCCATGTAAATCTAGTGTTATTGTGTTTATGTGTTGGATTTGAGTTTCTGCATTGGCACTTGATGATTAATCAGTTAAGCAATTTTAAGTATTAGTTTTGATAAATAGATTAATTGTTTAATTTGGTGACAACTGATTCACCCCCTCTCTCATTTGTCCTATTCAACAATTGGTATCAGAGCTTGGTCCTTTGGAATGATTTTAAAAACTCGAAGGAGATATTGGTATTCTTAACAAAATGGTGAAGGGATCTAACTTGGATGAAGAAATAAGAACAGAGACTACAAATTCTAAAAGTGAAGATATGAAAGAAAATGTCAAGCAAGCAAATGAATGCATTCAAAAACTAAGGAATCAAATCCGGAAGTTCAAGTTGAAACATAAAGAAGTTAACCAAGAACTAAATAAAGCATAGGAGACTATTGAGAATCTAAGAATGGAACTTGAAGAAAGAAAAAGGATGGACAAAAATCTGAAATTGAAAATTGAACAAATTAAGATAGAGGAAGGAGGATTGAAAGAGATTATCAATCAAAAGATAGAAAAATGTGATAAGCTTGAACAAGAAGTAGTAGTACTAAGAGATGATATGGAAAAAGTGAAATCACATGAAGAAACCTACAAAGGATAAAGGTGGTCTAGGACTTGAAGAAGGACAAAGCTCAAAGAATGAACTAGTTCTCAACAAAGTGCACAATCAAAGGAAATTTCAAGACAATACTTATCAAAACAAGAACCAGAAGATCAAAACCAAAAGGATTCCCATTCGACAACCTAATGTTCAAAGGTACCCCTCTTTTAATGGTTTTTGTTTCTCATGTAATAAATTTGGACATAGAGCAATAGATTGTAGAAATAAATTAAGCTAGAATAGAATGAGTTAGAATGTTGGATTCTTTTCCAGACAATGCTATGTTTGCAACAAGTTTGGACTTAGAGCTATCAAATGCAGGAGCCAAAAGATGATGAATAGATTTCATGCTAGTAGAAGGATTCAATCTTTTCAACACTATTGTTACACATGCAATATCTTTGGACACAAGGCTAATCGGTGCAATTCAAGGATGAATGCAAATTTTTTTAACCAAACATATGTTATGCGCTACATGTGCAACAAACCAGGACATATCTCAAAATTCTATAGAAGCAAAGTTGAGAAGAAACCTAATCCAAAACAGAAAAACATGCATGTGAACAAGGAGGATCCTCAAGAAGTGAGGAAAGAAATGGAAAAAAAATGGAGAAAGAAGGAAGAACCTAAGGACAAAGATGAATCAAATAATTTTGTATATGCATCCGGTGTAGATATCTCTTCCAAGAACTAAACCTAGTAATGGTCTCAGGGGGAGCAGTCATAGAAAAATCTAACAAACCCTTGATATATGAGGTTTCATGCGATGACACATGGATATGTGATGTGAATCTATATTTTGAAGGCATTGGAGAAAATTCCAGTAGAAAAGATGTAAATCAAGAAATTTGTGGAGCACTTCTTGGTTTACAGTGTTTTTCATAAAATTGTTGTCAACTTAAAGGTAATAAATGCAAGATTAGAGAAAATCAAGTGAGTTCAAGAATAGAACTATAAATTGGAGGAAAAGGAAGATTGTGGAAATGAGTATGTTGTATCAGAGGATTTGTCATCTGAAAATTCATCTAGAAGCTTCGGCTAAGGAGAAGGCACATACAAAGTAGAGTATTGATGATGATGCCATTACCTTTTTATGATGAAACCGTAAAAGTGACAAGTTATATAAAGAAGTTGAGTGGTCATTCTTTTTCATTTCGAATTGAAAAAGCTAAGGAGAAAAGTGTAGTTGAGAAATAAGGAGTTGGGGTTATTGGTAAACAAAAGTACGGAGAATAAAGCTGAAACAATGGAGTCAAAGGCAATGGTGGTATTTAATCCACACAATGATGAATTGATTGATGAATTTAACCATGGAAAGATTCAAAGTTTTGAAGGTTCACTTTCGGTTGAGAAAATACAAAAAATTAAGAGTCTAGGGCACAAGGGTTTAGACATTTGGAGTGAATTTCCATACTTCTTGGATACATATGTTGTTCGTCTTGTCCTAAGTAGAATTCAAGGTGATCATATAATTTTTGACAGACCCCATAGAATTACAAAGGAAGCAATTGTAGGAATTACAGGGTTATGTAATAATGGACCCATTCCAATAAAGAAGTCAGTGAAGAATAAAGAGGTCCAAGCCCTAACTAGAGTGATAGGAGACCAAAGGGCACTTCTAATTCACACTATAATCGACCCAGTGATAAGGTATGTGGCATATGGAATTTCATATAAGATTTATTTTAGAAATAGGGAAGGCTCTACTTCGATAATTTTTGTTTATGGTGTGCATAAAATGGTTGAAAATAATGTGGTTTTCGACTTGTGTGAGTTATTAAGTAATCGGTTAATGGAGAACATTACTATGACAAAGAATGACAATTACCCTTTTCATTTTGGGTATGTCTGATGATGTATTTTCCGAAGTCACTGCCATTGAAAGAGAATGTTGTGTGGAATTCAGTGGTACCAATTGGGAAGCAGGTCTACTGATACCTGGAATGTTTAGCAGAGAAGGAAAATATTTGTAAAGAATACTTTACAAACAAAATAAATGCGTGGAGTTCAGGTATGGTTTCCAATCCGATTGGGATGTCTGAGGTAGGTTCCTCCTCTGAAAAGAGGAAAGCAAGAAGAATCATTTCAAGTCCCCCTCCAGAAATAAAGAAACTGAAGTCAGAGGAGAAGAAAGAAGAAAAGGAAGCAAAAATTACATAAGAATTTGATCTACTATCCATGGACGATGATGAAGAAGATTTTACCAAAGAAAAGGTGTTGAACATTCTTGAGCAATCTGATGGACTAAAGAAGATTGGATATGTTTGGTTGTCACGACCAACATATGAATAGGATGAGATCACAAACGCCTTGACTATTTATATAATTCATAATGATATTGATCTGAGCGAGTTGACAATTTTTTTATTAGAATTATTGATTGAGCAGATTGAAGATAGACTAAAGGCACTCTCACTTGGGGAAACAAAAGAAAAAGATGAGATTCAATTGGATATGGAAGAAAGATATGGAAATACACATAATAGATTGATTGGGAGCATAAATGAATTAAATACATGCATCAAAAGTGTAAACAGTGTGTATAGGTATTGTTTTTGGTGGCCTATTGCTATTCGAAACTACAGAGAAAAAACTAATGCTATTGAGCTTGAGTTGGATTCTATAGGAAAGACACATAATATCCTTAATGATACGGATGGAGCGTAGAAGAAAAGGATCAATTCCTTACAGTATGAACTTGTAGCCATTGTGGTACAAAAGGATGGTATTGTGAAGCCATTTTGGAAAGTCAAAGAGATAGTTGAATTAATATTGGAACATCTTTCTAGTCTTCTGGTGGATGCTGAGAAAAATGAACAAAATCTCACTATCCTAGATACTCTTCTAGAAACAATTTATTTGATAGTAAAGAACAACAATATGTTTTTAAACAACAAGTTGACAGTGGATTCCTAGAAGACATTTCTTCCAAAGTTAAAAGAAAAATACATGGAGATATTTTAGGAGAAGAAGGATTGAGGTAAAGAACCATTTTTTATATCATTTTTGTTCAGAGGACTGTTTTTGTGAAGAAAATTTTGGAGTAAGGTTCCTTCTTTTCCATTGATGTCAAAGGGGGGGAGAGATCATGTGAAAATAAAATGAGAAGAAGCATATAAGAAATCATCTTCTAAGGGGGGGGGGGGGGGAAAGAAATGTATTTAGAGATAGTATGTTGTTGTTGTTGGCTGTTCATATCTTGTGTTGCCATAAATGAAAAAGGGGGAGATTTTTAAAAATAGTGTTCCATCAAATGGTTGTCATTGATTTCAACATAGTACCATATGTATGATATGTTTACCGGAAGTTACTCCCGAAGATATTCTTTATCTGTGATCCGGTGTGTTATTTTTTGGGTCCCGATTCTACCGCAAGACAAGTTATGACTCTAATATATTAACTATGTCATTATGATTCACTAAGAAAACTATATTCATAACCTTGAGAAATTTTGTGTACAGAGCAACAAGTTATCAATGATAGATGAGAATCTAATGTTACATCATCTTCGGAAGTTGTTTGACCATTTGAAGTTCTTATGTTTTGCTCCCAATCTTGGCCGACCTGACATATACTATGGGGATGTTTTGTATAGAGCTTAGCCAACTTGGTATAATTCACTACATGGATAAAATGGTTAAATCATATATGGTGCTGACAAAGAAAGTTTTGATTTATTTTGTTTTCATCTAATTAGGTTGACCTAATTAATGAATAAAGATATACTTGTATATATAAGATGTTTTGAGGAATGAGATGATGCAACATAGTGAAAGATGAAGTATGAAGGTGTTGATAAGTGTGAAAAAGGTATAAGGGGTATGTGAAGATTTGAGCCTAAGTTCTTTATCAGTTGTGGATCAATGCAATTTTGTTGAACGACTACTATGTGAGAAACTACTTCATATTCTAAGCTTCATTGGAATTGAACTTTGTACATTGAGGGTGTATCCTATCAGTTCAACCTTGTGGAAGTGAGCCACTATCTTTGTAGCTTGGTGGTTAGCCATCTTTTGTATCTCTGGTTTTTAGCCCTATTGGACAATGAGTCCTTGTTTCAGACAATGAGTCCCCATCTCAGGCAGTGAGCTTTATCTCAGGTAGCGAGCCTTATCTAAAGCAACGAGCCTTATCTCGGGTAGTGAACCTTGTTTCAGGCAGTGAGACTTTTTGTAATTGGTTTTGATATTCTCTATAGTGTGAGTTAATCCTCACCATGGTTTTTCCCTCATTGGGTTTTCCACATAAATCTAGTGTTATTGTGTTTATGTGTTGGATTTGAGTTTTTGTATTGGCACTTGATGATTAATCATTTAAGTAGTTTTAAGTATTAGTTCTGGTAACTGGATTAAAGGTTTAATTTTGTGACAAATAATTCACCCCCCTCTCAGTTTTCCTATTCAACAAAAATAGTTTTGGGTTTTATTGAGGACAAATTCACAATAGATTTTCCTCAAAATAAATTGTGGTACCTCATTGTTGTTTCATGGAGGATGGTAAAAAATTATCCACCACCTTTCCCAAAAATAATTCTCAATCCATTTGTGGTTGCATCAATCGATAGGGAACCTCTTGCATGTAGGATGTAAGGTTTCATTTATTTTAGGGTTTGTGAATAGTGCACACAAGTCCAAATTTTGTAATTTTTTAATCTTTAACTTGTTTATATGATAATTTGTTTGCATAAAATTATCTAAGCTCTCGTCTCTTCTTAGACCAACTATGTATTTGCTTGCTAACTGAATCTAAATGAGATATTATAGATTGAAGTGATTGAGAAAGAACGGTTCTATGTGAGGTTGTACATGAAGGATCTCTCAACCTTGAAATTAAATCCTCAATTTGTTTTTTGTTATTTTCAATTTTCCCATCAAATTTTCTTGTGTTATTGGAGCATGATGAGGAATTGTTGGAGGTATTTGTTGAGATTTTTATTCAAAAAGTATTTTAGCATGAGGTGAATTAGGATTTTGAGGAAGATTTGGGGGTACATTAACAATTTCTAAAAAATAAATAAATTTACATCAAAAAACATGTTCAATCTACCTATTGAATACCAAATTCACATAAATAAAAAAATAATAACTTACTCCTTTGATCTCCCCAACATCGTGGCAGAATTTTGATGAAGATTTGGAAAAAAAATGGAGCAATTTTTAGCTTCTTGGAATGTGAGCACATCTTGGAGGGTTTGCAGGTCGTAGACTAACTTGCAATAGCAAAAAAAAACAAATGATATGCTCAGTTTTCTTTTTTCCTTAAATAAGCAATAACGTGAGCATGTTATAATGCACTTGCACTATTTCTTTGTAGTGACCAAGCTTGAGGCTCAGTCACTCCAAGCCATAACATGAGAACATTATAACATGCTCAGATTATATATTTTATGAATTTTGAAAGTTGGGTGGCCACTTTTTGGCCCCCCATCTTTTTGCATTTGCCTAAGAAATGGTGGATATAGTGGAAATAATAGTAGAAGGTATCACTTACTGAGAGAGTATTGATGAGAGTATTGGAGAGATGAAAAGTGAAATGGACGAAGAGGAAGTTAAATGATAGGGGTGAGAACCTCACAATTTGATGTTGTAGTTATTTTGGTGGATGCAATATCCAGAGCAATGGGAGAAAATTATTGTATAGAATAGAAGTAAGAGGTAGGTGGAGGAGGTATAGAATCATGGGTTAGAAGTGTGGTGGAAGGAGGATGCATTACATATTGTGGTGAGAAAGAAGATATGGCTAGAGGTTCTCCACTAGATGCTTCTTTCTTTATCCTCTTAACTTTCGTAGGAACTATTTTTTCAGTGTCCTCAATATAGTGACTCTTTCTTTTGTAGATCCTAATGTGAGAAATTGGTTATCTTTGATTTTATTTAGTATTCTTCCATTATATTTACTCTATTTTAGAAGATGATTTTTCTTCCCCTTCAGAATTTTATTTATCATCATCTTTGGAAGGATCCTCTTTAGAAGATTTAGATTCATTTGATTCCACCAATGCATATGTTAAGGGAATATTTTGATCCCATAATTTAGAATCTTGTATTTCAACCCATATTTTGGTATATCAAAGCATGTACCAATGAGAACCATGATGAAACTCCCTAACTAGCTCTCTAACATCTATTCCTAGAGTAGTTTTGAGTAGCACTTGAAAGAATTTGTTATCCTTTTCTATGTTTGCATTGACTTGATTGCATTATTGGATTATGTGTATTCTCTATGTCTTGTGTGAGTGTATACCCTTCTCCACATGTGTCTTATGTGTGTGTGACTGGGCCTTGTGACTATATCTTAGAATGGTGTGGTGAACCTATAGGTATTAGATGGTTGGGTGGTGTGGTAACCACCATTTGGGATTGAATGTTTGAGAATCAAGATTGATCATTGTACCATTCTCTACTTGGATTTTTACTTTATACAATTAGTTACTTTTCTTTAAATGAAAATTGTATACTTAAAGGACATTTGAGTCATATTGGATGTAATTGTAATGTCATGAAATATTGTACCTCTCATTGAGATGTATTGTAATAAAAAATATAATGGATAGTGATATTAGTCTTAGCTATGTGACTCCATGTTGGAGTTGAGCACGAGCACATTATGGATGATTATATGCTTATGCAATGTAATGGTAAAATGAAAGCAGGAAAATTTCCTTTGGGATTAAAATGAATGTAGGAATATTTCCTTTGGGTTTAAATGAATGTAATTTATCTTGGAGTATTCTTGGATGGTATTGTGAACCCGATGTGTAGTCATCTTACTCCTAAGAGCATGTTCCTTAAGTGTGCTCATTTAGAGCTCTCTTGTAGCTTGTTGTCACACCTTATAAAAACCTAAACATGTTGTATCTCTTTTTTTAGTGTTTTCTTTCTTAGGGAAGGAGTTAGGGGTGTTAGGGAGGTACTAACAATCCTCCCTACCTTCTCCTTCACTTGTCAACAGTGTCTAGCAATCAAGGAAATTGAACCCTTTGTTTAACCTCGAACCATGTTTTCAAGTTTCATTGTGCATAGGGTGTTGTAGAAATTTCTATATGGTTCCTTAGTGCTTGAGGGTCCTATAGGTCAATCCATACTTTGGTGTTTCTCACTGTCCAAGACACTGGCCCACAAAAAAGGACCACAA